>JARWLF010000020.1:0-71147 GCA_029853055.1 Scenedesmus sp. KT-U | reverse complement strand
TTTTTTTTTTTTTTTTTTTTTTGAAAATAAAAATGGAAGTTTTTTTTTTTTTTTTTCCTGCGGGCGGTGGCTTTTCCGTAAAAGAACACCCCCCCCCCCCCGCCTCCAGCCCCTCCACGCCGTGACGCTCGGCGAGGATGTTGAGGTACTGATGCAGCGCATTCTGCTTGGCCTGGGTCTCGAGGTAGCTGGCGATGCGGGCGCGGCAGGCCTCGAAGCCCAGCGGCTCGCCGGCGCGCAGTTCATCCAGCATCACCACGTGGTGCCCGTAGCGGCTCTCCACGGTCAGACCAGCCAGGCCGGGCTTCAGCCGGAACACCTGTCGCTCGAATTCGGGCACGGTCTCGCCCGGCTCGATCCATCCGAGGTCGCCGCCGTCCTCGCGCGAGGGGCAGGCCGAATGCGCGGCCGCCAGTTCGGCGAAACGCGCGGGCTCGATCCGCAGCACCTCGATCAACTGTTCGCCCAGGTCGCGCACCTTGTGGCGCGCATGCGGATCGGCCGGCGGCGCCGCGAGCAGGATGTGGCGGATGCGGGCGCGCGGCGGCGTGCCCATGCGCTCGCGGTTGGCCTCGTAGTAGCGCAGGCAGTCGGCGTCGGTCGGCTCCGGGGTGAGCACCTCGCGCTCGATCAGCACTCGGATGGCGGCCTCCTCATGGGTTTCGGCGCCTTCCGGCTGGACGGAGACGCCGAGCCCGAGCTGCTCGATCTCAAGCCGCAGCAGGGCCTGCACCACGAGGGCTCGGGCGGCGTCTGCCCGTGCGTCCTCCGGGCGCGCCGAACGGTGGTGCTGCATCTCGCGGGCGATCTCCGCCTCGCTGATCGGCTGACCGGCGACGCGGATGAAGATCGGCGCCGGCCCCGGCAGCGGCGCGCTGGGGTCGTCGTCGTGCGCGTGATCGTGCGACGCGGCGAGACCGGGGGTGTGCCCGGCCTCCGCGGCGGTGCCGCGGGGGCTGGCATCCAGCAGGACAGGGATGTTCAGGCGCATGGGATCAACGGCGGCTGTAGTCGAGGGGGGCCTGGCGACGACGCACGATCTGGTACGGCCGGGTGAGATAGCCCAGCGGTATGCTCCAGACGTGCACCAGCCGGGTGAACGGGGTGATCAGCACCAGGAACAGGCCGAGCGTGATGTGCGCCTTGTAGATCCAGTGCACGTCGGCCACGAACTCCGATGCGCCGCCGCGGAAGGTCACGATGTGCTGCGCCCAATGGCCGAGCTGCACCATCACCGAGCCGTCGAGGTGATCCACCGAGACGAAGATCGAGAGCATGCCAAGAATCAGCTGCGCGTACAGCAGTACCAGCACCGCCAGGTCGCGACCTGTACCGGTTGCACGCACGCGTGCGTTGGTCAGCCGCCTGATCAGCAGCAGGGTCATGCCGATGAAGCAGATCAGGCCGAAGAAACCACCGACCACGATGGCCAGGATCTGTTTGGTGCCGCTGCTCATGAAGGGCTTGTAGGCCCATTCCGGGGTGAGCAGGCCGACGAAATGTCCGGCAAGGATCGCGATGATGCCGATGTGGAAGCAGTTGCTGCCCACCCGCATCCACTTGTCCGAAAGCAGCTGGCTGGAGCCGCTGCGCCAGGTATAGGCACCATGGTCGAAACGGGCCCAGCAGCCGATCGCGAACACCGCCAGCGCGATGTACGGGAAGATCTGGAAGAAGAAGTAGTTCAGCGCGTTCATGGGCTCACCTGCGTTTCGGTCGGACGGGCACCGGCGGGCAGCCGTCGTGGGGGTGAACAATCGTCGGTGGGGGCCTCGGGGCCGAAGCGCACGGCCTCCTCTTCCCAGACCTTGTCCATCGCCTCGGGGGTATCGTCGCGCGCCTCCTCGCTGGCCTTGCGACGCATCAGCGCGAGGTCGACCTTGCCCTGGCCGATCTCGACCAAGGTCTCCAGCAGCACCGCATAGTCGCTCTCGCGCTCGGCGGCGCGCGCCGCCAGCAGGCCGATGATGTGGGCGACGTGGCCCAGCCAGTCGACGACTTCGGCCTCGGGACGGTGCGACAGGTACTCCAGCACCAGCGGCAGGTAGTCGGGCAGCTCGCGCGAGTCGAGCTCGAAACCGTTACGCCGGTAGGTTTCGATCATGTCGACCATGGCCTGGCCGCGGTCTCGCGATTCGCCGTAGATGTGCTCGAACAACAGCAGGCTCATGGCCCGCCCGCGGTCGAACAGCCCCAGCCAGCGCTCCTGCGCGGCCATCGGCTCCAGCGCGAAGAGTTCCTGGGCGAAGCGCGAAACCTGTGCTGCGCGCGAGGCCGGAAAGCCGGTCCCGGCGCAGGCCTGCAGCAGTTCCTCGCGATGCGACCAGAGCTCGTCGCGCGGGTAGTCGAGCAGTAATCCGATGAGTTTCAGGGCTTTCATGCGCGCTCCCGTTCCGGCACCTGACGGGCCGGCGGCACCTGATAGGTCGTGGTGGGCTTGCCGCCGAACAGGGCGGCGCCCTCCGAACTCGGCGAACAGCCGTCACCGAAGCTGAAGCCGCAGCCGCCGCGCTCGCCGAAGGCATCGTTGGCGTACTCGCGATGGGCGCTGGGCACCACGAAGCGGTCCTCGTAGTTGGCGATCGCCAGGTAGCGGTACATCTCCTCGGCCTGTTCCTTGGTCAGGCCGACCTGCTTCAGCACGTCGAGATCTTCGATGCCGTCGACATTGATGCCGCGGCGCCAGGCGCGCATGGCCAACATGCGCTCCAGCGCCACCACCACCGGGCGCTCGTCGCCAGCGGTCAGCATGTTGGCCAGGTAGCGGACCGGGATGCGCAGGGAGGCAACATCAGGGATCACGCCGTTCTTGCCCACGCGCCCGGAATCCGCGGCGGACTGGATCGGCGACAGCGGCGGCACGTACCAGACCATCGGCAGGGTGCGGTATTCCGGGTGCAGCGGCAGCGCCAGCTTCCACTCGATCGCCATCTTGTAGACCGGCGAGGCTCGTGCGGCTTCCAGCCAGCTGTCGGGGATGCCCTCGGCGCGGGCGGCGGCGATTACCTTGGGATCGTTGGGATCCAGGAAGATCTCCAGGTGTGCGGGGTAGAGATCCTTCTCGTTGGCCACCGAAGCAGCTGCCTCGATCCGCTCGGCGTCATACAGCATGACCCCGAGATAGCGGATGCGACCGACGCAGGTTTCCGAGCAGACCGTGGGCTCACCCATTTCGATGCGCGGATAGCAGAAGATGCACTTCTCGGATTTGCCCGACTTCCAGTTGTAGTAGATCTTCTTGTACGGGCAGGCCGAGACGCACATGCGCCAGCCGCGGCACTTGTCCTGGTCGATCAGGACGATGCCGTCCTCCTCGCGCTTGTAGATCGCGCCGCTCGGGCAGGACGCCACGCAGGCCGGATTGAGGCAGTGCTCGCACAGGCGCGGTAGGTACATCATGAAGGTCTTCTCGAACGCGCCGTAGATCTCGCGCTGCACGCCGGCGAAGTTGCTGTCCTTGCTGCGCTTGGCGAACTCGGTGCCGAGGATCTCCTCCCAGTTCGGCCCCCAGTGGATCTTCTGCATGCGCTCGCCGGAGATCAGCGAGCGGGGACGGGCGGTCGGCTGATGCTGGCCTTCGGGCGCCTGGTGCAGGTGCTGGTAGTCGAAATCGAAGGGCTCGTAGTAGTCGTCGATCTGCGGCAGGTCGGGGTTTGCGAAGATCTTGGCCAGCAGGCGGAAGCGCCCGCCGGCCTTGAGCTGCAGCTTGCCGCCGCTGGTCTTGACCCAGCCGCCGTTCCATTTCTGCTGGTTCTCCCACTCCTTGGGATAACCAATGCCGGGCTTGGTCTCGACGTTGTTGAACCAGGCGTACTCAACGCCTTCGCGCGAGGTCCAGACGTTCTTGCAGGTGATCGAGCAGACGTGGCAGCCGATGCACTTGTCGAGGTTCAGGACCATTGCGATCTGGGCACGGACCTTCATCACACCACCTCCTTGGCGGCTGCCGGCACCGGTTCGCCGTCCAGCCAATCGACCTTGTCCATCTTGCGAACGATCACGAACTCGTCGCGATTGGTGCCGGTGGTTCCGTAATAGTTGAATCCGTAGGCCAGCTGGGCGTAGCTGCCGATCATGTGGGTGGGCTTGACCACCACTCGCGTCACCGAGTTGTGGATGCCACCGCGGGTGCCGGTGATCTCCGAGCCCGGAGTATTCAGGATCTTCTCCTGCGCGTGGTACATCATCGCCATGCCGTTCATCACGCGCTGGCTGACCACCGCGCGGGCGGCGATGGCACCGTTGACGTTGAACAGCTCGATCCAGTCGTTGTCCTCGATGCCGGCGGACTTGGCGTCATCCTCTGACAGCCAGACGATCGGGCCACCGCGCGACAGCGTCTGCATCAGCAGGTTGTCGCTGTAGGTGCTGTGGATGCCCCACTTCTGGTGCGGGGTGATCCAGTTCAGCACGATCTCCTTGTTGCCGTTGGGCTTCTTGCCCAGCATCGGCGTGATGGTCTTGGTGTTGACGGGCGGGCGGTAGCCCATGAAGCCCTCGCCGAAGGCCAGCATCCACTCGTGGTCCTGGTAGAACTGCTGGCGACCGGTGAGCGTGCGCCAGGGGATCAGCTCGTGCACGTTGGTGTAGCCGGCGTTGTAGCTGACATGCTCGTCTTCCAGCCCAGACCACACCGGCGAGCTGATGATCTTGCGCGGCTGCGCCTGCACGTCGCGGAATCGGATGGCTTCGTGCTCCTTGCCGACCGCGAGATGGGTGTGCTCGCGGCCAGTGAACTTGCCCAGCGCGTCCCAGGCCTTCACTGCGACATGGCCGTTGGTTTCCGGCGCCAGGTGCAGGATGACCTCACAGGCATCGATCGCGGTTTCGATGCGCGGCCGGCCCTGACTGATCCCGGGTTCGCTCACCGTGTGATTGAGTTCGCCCAAGAACTTGACCTCGTCCTTGGTATCCCAGACCAGTCCCTTGCCCCAGTTGCCGAGCTTGTCGAGCAGCGGCCCGAGCGAGGTGAACTTCTTGTACAGGTTGGGGTAGTCGCGCTCGACCACCATCATCGACGGCATGGTCTTGCCGGGAATCGGCTCGCACTCGCCCTTCTTCCAGTCCTTCACTTCGGGCATGGCCAGCTCGCCCGGGCTGTCGTGCAGGGTCGGCACCAGCACCAGGTCCTTCTCGACGCCAAGCACGCCGGGCGCCAGTTCGCTGACCTTCTGGGCGATGCCCTTGAAGATGTCCCAGTCGCTGCGCGCTTCCCAGGCCGGGTCCACCGCCTTTGAGAGCGGGTGGATGAAGGGATGCATGTCGGAGGTATTGAGGTCGTTCTTCTCATACCAGGTCGCGGTGGGCAGCACGATGTCGCTGTACAGCGCGGTGGTGCACATGCGGAAGTCGAGCGTCACCAGCAGGTCGAGCTTGCCTTCTGGCGCCTCGTCATGCCACTTGATTTCCTGCGAGTTGGCCGCGCCGCTGTCTCCCAGATCCTTGCCCTGCAGGCCATGGCGGGTGCCCAGCATGTGCTTGAGCATGTACTCATGTCCCTTGCCCGAGCTGCCCAGCAGGTTGGAGCGCCAGATGAACAGGTTGCGCGGGAAGTTCTCCGGCGCGTCCGGGTCGGAGAAGGCGAAGTCGAGGCTGCCGTCCTTGAACTTGGACACGGCGTAGTCGACGGGCGCCACGCCGGCTTTCTCGGCCGCGCGCACCAGCTCGATCGGGTTGGTATTGAGCTGCGGCGCCGAGGGCAACCAACCCATCCGTACCGCGCGCAGGTTGAAGTCGGCCAGGGAGCCGCTGTACTTCTTCTTGTCGGCCAGCGGCGAGAGGATCTCCTCCACGCCGAGCTTCTCGTAACGCCACTGGCAGGAGTTGAAGTACCAGAAGCTGGTGCCGTTCATCTGCCGCGGCGGACGGCTCCAGTCCAGGCCGAAGGCCAGCGGCAGCCAGCCCGATTGAGGGCGCAGCTTCTCCTGGCCCACGTAGTGCGCCCAGCCGCCACCGGTCTGGCCCACGCAGCCGCACATCACCAGCAGGTTGATCAACCCGCGGTAGTTCATGTCGTTGTGGTACCAGTGGTTCATCGCCGCGCCGACGATGATCATCGAGCGGCCGCGGGTCTTGTCGGCGTTGCCGGCGAATTCGCGGGCGAGCTGGATGATGTCGGCGCGCGGCACGCCGGTGATCGCCTCCGCCCAAGCCGGGGTGCCCGGCACCATGGCGTTGTAGTCGTTGGCGACATGGGCGCCACCGAAGCCGCGGTCGACGCCATACTGCGCCATCAGCAGGTCGTAGACCGTGGCCACCTCGACCTCGCTGCCGTCGGCAAGCTGGATGCGACGCACCGGGACGCGCTTGGCCAGCACGTCCTCGACCTTCACGTGGGTCCAGGCTTCGTGCTCGACGCCGCCGAAGTAGGGGAAGCTGACGTCGACGAAACCGTCGTTGCCTTCGGCCAGGCTGAGCTGCAGCGCGGTGTCGGCGCCGGCGCTCTCGCGCTCCTCGATGTTCCACTTGCCGGACTCGCCCCAGCGGAATCCGATCGAGCCGTTGGGCACCACCAGCTTGCCGCTGCGGGTGTCGAGGCCCAGCGTCTTCCACTCGGGGTTGTTGGATTCGCCGAGTCCGCCATCGAGGTCGCTGGCGCGCAGGAAGCGGCCGCTGACGCGCTGGCCGTCCTCGCGGCGATCGATCTTCACCAGCAAGGGCATGTCGCTGTACTGGCGGCAGTAGTCGCGGAAGTACTCGGACGGCTTCTCGTGGTGGAACTCGCGCAGCACGACATGCCCCATCGCGAAGGCGATGGCCGCGTCGGTGCCCTGCTTGGGATGGATCCACTGGTCGCAGAGCTTGGCGACTTCGGCGTAGTCAGGGGTGATCGCCACCGCCTTGGTGCCGTTGTAGCGGGCCTCGGTGAGGAAGTGCGCGTCGGGCGTGCGCGTCTGCGGGACATTGGAGCCCCAGCAGATGATGTACTTGCTGTTGTACCAGTCGGCCGACTCCGGCACGTCGGTCTGCTCGCCCCAGATCTGCGGGCTGGCCGGTGGCAGGTCGCAGTACCAGTCGTAAAAGGACAGGCAGGCGCCGCCGAGCAGGCTGAGGTAGCGGGCACCGGCGGCGTAGCTGATCATCGACATCGCCGGGATCGGCGAGAAACCGATCACGCGATCCGGGCCGAAGGCCTTGACGGTGTAGAGATTGGAGGCGGCGATGATCTCGTTGACCTCGTCCCAGGTCGAACGCACGAAGCCACCCATGCCTCGCTTCTGCTTGTAGCTCTTGGCCTTGACCGGGTCGCTGACGATGCTGGCCCAGGCCTCCACCGGCGACTTCGACTTGCGCGCCTCGCGCCACAGCTTGAGCAGGGCACCGCGGATCAGCGGGTACTTCACTCGGTTGGCGCTGTAGAGGTACCAAGAGTAGCTGGCGCCGCGCGGGCAGCCGCGCGGCTCGTGGTTCGGCAGGTCCGGGCGGGTGCGCGGGTAGTCGGTCTGCTGGGTCTCCCAGGTGACCAGGCCGTTCTTGACGTAGACCTTCCAGCTGCAGGAACCGGTGCAGTTCACGCCGTGGGTGGAGCGCACGATCTTGTCGTACTGCCAACGGCGGCGGTAGCTGTCCTCCCAGCTGCGGTCCTCGCGTCGGGTGGCGCCGTGTCCGTCCGAGAACGGCTCGGGCGCCGGCTTGAAGAAGTTCAGTCGATCGAGGAAGTAGCTCATGGGTGCGATGGCTCCGGCTTGTCGCTTGCGTGCGGGCAAGTGTGGCCATCGAAGGGGGCTTCACCATTGACGTGGGTCAAGTCCGCGTCCGATCCGCGCGCTTCAGTCGAGCAAGGCGGCGGACTTCACCAGCAAATGCAGCTCGAGGCCTTCACGGAGATCAAGCACACGCTGGCTTCGACGAGTGATCTCCGCGCGCAGGAGCAGGCCGCCGTGGGTGCGGCACTGCACCAGGCAGCGTCCGGGATCGACGCCTTCCAGCGACTCCACCACTGCGGGAATAACGTTCTGAAAGCTGGCATCCAGCGGTGGATGCAGACTCAAGCCCAACTCTCGCGCGGCGATACGAAGCCGCGTGCGGCGCAGCACGGGCGCCGCGGCAGGCAGCCACAGCCTCAGGTCGGCGCAGCCCAGTTCGGCCAGCGATTCCTCGGCGTCGTAGCCGAGCGGCTCCACCTCCAGCAGGTTGATCGCGCCCGCCTCGGGGTCGAGCGGTGCGGCGCTGGCCGCCGCCAGCTCGAACAGCGCGCGCCCGGGCGCCAGCACCCCGGCCTGCATCATCAACACGCGGTCTGCGAGGCGCTCGACCTCCTCCGCGGCGTGGCTGACATACAGCATCGGCACGTCCAGTTCGGCCTGGACCCGACGCAGGTCGCGCAAGATGCCCAGCCGCGCGGGGCGATCCAGCGCCGACAGCGGCTCGTCCAGCAGCAGCAGGCGCGGGCTGCACAGCAGCGCGCGCCCGATCGCAACCCGCTGGCGCTGGCCGCCGGACAGGCTGTGCACGGGCTGGGCGAACAGCGGCTCCAGGCCCAGCGCGGCGATTACGGCCTCGGCGGTGATCCGTCGCGCGACGCTGCGGCGATAGCCGTACTCCAGGTTCTGGCGCACCGAAAGATGCGCGAACAGCGCCGGCTGCTGGGCGACATAGCCCAGGCCGCGGCGGTGCGGCGGCAGCCCGCGGCCGCCGTCCTGCCAGACCTCGTCTGCATAGCGAAGCTTCGCCCCGCGCGGCTGCACCAGGCCTGCCAGCCAGCGCAGCAGCAGGCTCTTGCCGCAGCCGGAGGGGCCGAACACCGCATGCACCCCGCCACCTGCGAGTTCGATCCGGCTGTGCAGACGGAAGGCCCCGAAGCAGGCATCGATCTCGCCGACCAGCATCAGCCTGCCTCCCGCATTCCGCGCCTGCGCAGCGCGAACAGCACCGCCAGCACGGCGAAGGCGCTGCCCAACATCAGCAGCGACAACCGGTGCGCACGCGCATAGTCCAGCGCTTCCGCGGCATCGTAGATCGCGATCGACAGCACCTGGGTCTGGCCGGGGATGTTGCCGCCCACCATCAGGATCACGCCGAACTCGCCGAGGGTGTGTGCGAACACCAGGGTCGCAGCGGTCAACAGGCTGCCACGCAGCAGGGGCAGCAGCACGCTGAAAAAGCGATCGACCGGGCCGGCGCCAAGGGTGGCGGCCATGTCCAGCGGCGCGCGACCGATCGCGCGCAGGCCCTCGTGCAGCGGCTGCACCGCGAACGGCAGGGAATACAGCACGGAGCCGATCACCAGCCCCGGAAAGCTGAAGGCCAGATGGGGCAGGCCCATGCGCTCCAGGCTGCCGCCCACTGCACCCTGCGGGCCCAGCAGGATCAACAGGTAGAAGCCCAGCACGGTTGGCGGCAACACCAGTGGCAGCGCCACCAGCGCCTCGACCAGGGGCTTGGCGCGCGAATCCGACCAGGCCAGCCAGGCCGCCAGCGGCAGACCTAGCAGCAGCAGGATCACCGTGGTCCACAGGCACAGCGAAAGGGTCAGTCGGATCACCGGCCAATCCAGCGCCAGGGATTCCAGCAGACTCATGGCAGTTCGAAACCGGCGGCCGCAAGCTGGGCGCGGCCGCGCTCGCCCAGCACATGGTCCAGGAGCCGCGCAGCCTCGCTGTTGCCTTCGCCGCGGCGCGTGAGCATCACGGCCTGCCACAGGGGGCTGTGCAGCGACTCGTCCAGCAGCGCGTACCGCCCACCACGCAGCCTGCCGGGCAGCACGAGGCTCCAGGCCAACAGCCCGGCCTCGGCGGCGCCGCTGGCGACGAAGTGGGCACTCTGGCCGGCGTTCTCAGCCAAAACGAGACGTTCGCTCAGGGCCGGTGCGAGACCGGCTGACCGCAGCACCTCGAGCGCGCGCTGGCCGTAGGGCGCGTGCTCCGGATTGGCGATCGCGATGCGACGCACTCGCGGATCCTGCAGCTCCTCAATCCTCGGCACTGGCCCTTCGCCCCGGATCCAGAGGGCCAGGCGCCCGCGCGCATAGCGTTGCGGCGACGATCCAAGCCCCTCTTCAGCGAGCCGCTGCGGGTAGCTTTCGTCCGCCGAGAAGTAGAGATCAAAGGGCGCGCCATGACGGATCTGGGTCGCGAACTTGCCCGAGGATCCGTAGCTGACCCGAACCTCCACGTCGGGTCTCAGCGCACGGAATTCGGCGACGATGGCTTCCATCGCCGGGCGCAGATCGGAGGCGGCCGCCACGCGCACCTCCCCCGCTTGGGTGCTGCCCGCCGCCAGCACGAGGAAGAGCCCCAGCAGGAGACGGATCATGCCGGGCCAGCCTTGCGCGGCATCCGCGTGCGGACGCTGTCGCGCACGTCCACCTCGAACTCGACAGTGACCGCATGCTCGCCCTGACCGATCGCGAACGCCAGTCCATCGCGTCGCGGCAGGCCCTGCACATAGACCGCAACGGCCGCACGCGGCAGGCGCAGCTCCAGCTCGGCGGCGTGCCAGTCGAGCTCAGCCTCGGTGGCGTCATGCAGGCGCAGTCGGCGCTGTTGGCGCTCGGTTGCGCCCACGCGGGTCTCATCGCAAAGGCTGAGGCCATCGAGCAGGCGGACGAGCTCGACCTCACCGATGCGGAATCGCAGCTGCTGGGATTCAATCTGGAGTTTCATGGGATGCCGGGATTGGGGATGGGGAGCTCAGGACGGAGCGTTGTCTTGCGTACCGGGCAACGCGGCCGCGCGCCGATCGGCCCGCAAGGCGCTCATGACGATGCGCCCGCAGCGGTGGAGGCGAGACCAGCCTGCGCCTGCGCCCACTCTTCGGGCGTGTTGAGGTTGGCCAGCTGCCGCAGGTCCTGCGGATCGAGCTGCAGCTGCTGCACCTGCAGCCGGGCCTGCAGCCGGTGCAGGGCGCGCGGTGCTTCCGCATCGCGCAGCCAGCCACGGAGCCAGCCGCGCAGCTCGCTGTCGAGTCGCAGACGCATCGGCAGGGGCGACTCGCCGAAGCGCACGCAGGCCGAGGCCGGCGCATTCAGCAGCCTCTGCAACAGGCCCGGCGACAGACCAGGTGTATCAACCGCCAGCACCAGCAGATCGCAGTCCGGCATCGCCTGCGCCGCACTGGCGATGCCGCCGAGCGGGCCGCGTCCCGGTGATTCATCGACGATGCCCCCGAACTCGGGGCGGCTTCCGCTGACCGCGACTTGCTGCAGCGGCAGGGCCGACAGCAGGGCGTGCATGTGCGCGATCAGAGGCCTGCCCTGCCAGTCGAGCCCGGCCTTGTCGCGCCCCATGCGCGTCGAGGCACCGCCGGCCAGCAGCAGCCCGATCCTCGGCAGCGAGGCTTCAGTGGCCGTGCCCACAGTCCGGCCCATGCACATGCGGCGTCGCCAGCGCGGCCGCAGGCTCGGCCTCGCGCACGCACAGCGAGCAACCCTCGCTCCACTCGCTGTCGCCGTCGCTGTAGTGCTCCTTCTTCCAGATCGGCGACTCGTGCTTGACGATCTCGATGACCTTGCGACAGGCGCGGAACGCCTCGTCGCGATGCGGGGTGCCGGCGGCCACCACCACCGCCAGGTCGCCGATACCGAGCCGCCCGTGCGCATGCGAGACGTGCAGGCGGAGGCGTGGGCCAAACTCCTCGGCGGCCTCATGGCAGGCGCGTTCGAACACCTTGAGCACCAGCGGCGCGAACAGGCTGTAGCTCACGCCGGTGACGTCACGACCGTGATTGGCATTGCGCACCCGGCCGACGAACATCGTGATGCCGCCGAAGCCGGGATCGGAGACGAAGTCGAGCGCGGCGGCGGGGTCGAGCGCACGCTCACCGACGGCGTGCAGCTGCATCTGGAAACGGGGGTCCGTGCTCATGCCTCAACCTCCACTGACCGGGGGCAGCAGGCACAGACGGCCGTCTGCAGGAATGACCGCGCCATCGCGCAGCAGGCTGTCTTCGCTGGCGAAGGCCGACACGCGCAGCAGGTCGGGCTTGAAGCGCGGCCAGTGTTGAAGACCGTGTGCCTGCACGGCGGCGCGCGCGTCGGCCACCGTGGCGGCGGCGTCGGGCAGGTCCAGCTGCAGCAGGCTGTCGGGCTCGAACTCACTGAAGCAGCCGAACAGGCGGACTTCGATCTTCATGCAAGGGTCTCCGTGGAAAGCTGCAGGCCCCAGTGTTCGAGGCCATGCACATCGATGAGGGTGCCGGCGGACAGCTGTTCGGCCTCGTCCGGCAATGCAGCCCAGGCATTGGCCTCGGCCAGTGGACGCACCTTGAAGGACTCCTGCCCGCGCAGCAGCTCCACGCCGAGGCGACCGCCCTCGCCAAGCCGGACGCGGGCTTTCTGGTAGAGGGTGAAGCCGGGCTTCTTGCGCGCGTCGGCAAGCAGCGGGAGCCGCCAGGGCTGCTCGGGCCTGAGGCCCAGCAGGGCTCGCAGGGCCGCGCACGCGAAGAAGCGGAAACCCACCGCGCTGGAGGCAGGATTGCCGGGCAGGCCGAAGTAGAGCTGCCCGCCGGGGAGACGGGCGAACAGCAGGGGCTTGCCCGGACGCATGCGCAGCTTGTGGAAGACGACCTCCGCGTCGAGTTCACGCAGCACCTGGGGCACGAAGTCGTAGCGGCCCATCGACACCGCGCCAGTGCTGAGGATCACCTGCGCACCGGCAGCGGCCGCATCCTCGATCGCCCGCTGCAGCGGCGCAGCCTCATCCGGCAGCACGGCATAGCGCAGCAGCTCTGCACCGGCGGCCGCGACCGCTGCCGACAGATAGGGGCCATTGCTGTTGCGGATCTCGCCCGAGCCCAGCGGCGCGCCGGCCTCGACCAGCTCGCGGCCGGTGCAGAACAGGGCCAGCCCGGGCCTACGCACGGTGTCGACCTGCCCGCAGCCGATGCCTGCAAGCAGCAGGCGCTGCTCCGCGCCGATGCGGGCGCCTGCGTGCAGGGCCCGCTCGCCGCGACGAATGTCCTCGCCGGCACGGCGGATGTGCTGCCCCGGCGGAACCTCGGCGGTGATCTCGATGCGCAGCGCACGGCCCGCGGCATCCTGATCCACCACGCGGATCTGCTCCACCGGCACCACGGCGTCCAGGCCGTCGGGAATGCGCGCGCCGGTCATGATTTCACAGGCGGCGGCAGCCACACGCGCGGCATCGCCGGCGGCCTGCTCCCCCTGCACCGCGAACACCTCGCCCGGCTGCGCGGTGCGCGCACCCAGCGGCAGCGCATAGCCGTCCATGGCGGTGTTGTCGAAGGGCGGCAGATCCTCGCCACAGACCACGTCGACCGCCAGCACCCGGCCCAGGGCATCGTCTGCCGTAACCGCTTCGGCCGGATTGCGCTGAAGGCCTTGCAGGATCAGCGCGCGTGCCGCATCGACCTCAAGCATGGCCATGCCCTGCCCCGCCCACCGGATGCGATTCACCGCGCAGCATCGCCCGCGCATGCGCAAGCAGCGGACCTACGATGGCCATGCCCTGGGCCACCGCCTTCGGGCTGCCCGGCAGCAGGATGACCAGACAGGCGCCGATCAGCCCGGCCTCGGCGCGCGACAGCCAGGCGAGTTCGGTGTGGTGGCGGCTTTCGCTGCGGAACAGCTCGCCGATACCGGGCACGCTGCGATCCGCCACCGCGCGCAGGGCCTCGGGGCTCAGGTCACGCGGACCGAAGCCGGTGCCGCCGGTGCACAGCACCAGCTCAAGCCCGGCATCAGCCAGCGCGCGCAGGCGCGTCGACAGAGCTTCCATGCCATCGGGGAGAATCTCGGTCACTTCGGGGGCGGCGCCAAGCGCCTGCAGGGACTGCGCCAGCAGGGGGCCGGATCTGTCCTCGTACACACCGCCGGCAGCGCGATCGCTTAGCGTCAGCACTGCGCAGCGCGCGCCGTCCAGCCGCGCCGGCGACTGCGGCCGGTAGTGTGCGCGCTCCTCCTCGCTCAGGCCTTCCGGACAGATCCACAGCCCCTTCTTGCCGCCTTCCTTGAAGAGCAACTGGATCGCCTGCAGGGACAGCGCCGGCTGCACCGGCTTGGTCAGGTCGTACAGGGTCAGCAATGCGGCGTTGACGCCGGCCAGTGCCTCCATCTCGACGCCGGTGCGGGCTTCGCAGGCGACCTCGCAGTAGACGCGGATGGCGCGTCGCTCCGGCACCGCGATGCAGCGCACATCGACGTACTCCAGCAGCAGCGGATGGCACAGCGGCATCAGCTGGGCGGCCATCTTGGCGCCCTGCAGGCCGGCGACTTCGGCCATCAGCAGGGCATCGCCCTTGGGCAGGCGGCGCTCCACGATGGTCTCGAAGGCATCGCCGGGATGCAGCTCGCCGACCGCCACCGCGCGCCGACGGGTCGGGCGCTTGCGGCGGACATCGGCCATATGGAAGCCGGCTCCACCTGGGCCAGTCTGAGGCGCGTACGACATGGTTTAGCCTCCGATGGATGCAAGATGCGGGGTCAGGCCGGTCTGGCCCTCGTGCAGGCCGTGGCCCAGGGCCTTCAGGCCCAACTGGCTGATCAGCGCGGCCTGCAGCTCGTCGGCCTGATCGTCGTCCTGCAGCAGCGGCCGCAGTGGGATGCCGACGTTGCCGAACAGGCACAGCCGCAGATCGCCGGATGAGGTCACCCGCAAGCGGTTGCAGCCGGCACAGAAGTCGCGCGAGTAGGGCGCGATGATGCCGATCCGGCCGCGGTAGTCGGGATGCGCATACTCCCGCGCCGGCCCGGCGTCGGCCGCGCGCGGCAGCAGGCTCCAGCCCTCGGCCTGCAGCGAGTGCTCCAGCGCCTCGGCGCGATAGTGATGGCGACGGAAGTAGTCGAGGTTGTCGCCGGTCTGCATCAGCTCGATGAAGCGCAGGCTGATCGGTCGCTCGCGAAGGTAGTCCAGGAAGGCAGGCAGCTGGTCGTCGTTCAGGCCGCGCAGCAGCACCGCATTGAGCTTGACGGCGGAAAGCTTCAACGCCAGCGCCCGCTCGATCCCGTCGAGGATGTGCGGCAGGCGGTCGTTGCCGGTGATCTGCGCGAAGCGCGCGCGATCCAGCGCGTCGACGCTGACGTTGAGGTGGGTCAGACCCGCGGCCTGCCAATCGGCGATGCGCTGCGGAAGCAGCACGCCGTTGGTGGTCAGCGCGACCTTCTCGACCCCGGACACGGCAGCGGCGGTGGCGATGATCTCGCCGAGGTCTCGTCGCAGACTGGGCTCGCCACCGGTCAGGCGCACCTTGCGCATGCCCAGGCGGGCGAAGCCGGTGAGCAGGCGGCGAATCTCGTCCACGCCGAGATGGCGCGGCAGGCCCGGTCGCGCCTGGTAGCCCTTGGGCAGGCAGTAGCTGCAGCGGAAATTGCAGGCCTCGATGACCGAGAGCCGCAGATAGGGGAAGCGTCGACCATAGCGGTCGATCAGCGAAGCCATGTGCCACTCCTTTCCAGTTCGGGAAAGGCCGGCGGTTTCCCGCCGACCCCGGTGACCACCTCGGTCACGGCCGGCCACCATTGCCGGCGGACCGGCGGCAGGTGGTACGGCTTTGGAGTGCCGCCCTCGGGGGCGGCACGTTCAGGCTAGGGGGCCTCGCCCAGGCCTGCCTTGACCCGAGTCAAGCGGAAGGGCGAATCCTGTTTCGCAACCACGCGCGCCAAGCTCAGGGAGCCTCGGCCGAAGGCGCGCGAAACACGGAGCAGATGCTGCGCAGCGCCACACGCCCGAGGGCCCCAAGCTCGAGGCGCGCGCCCTGCCGGCTGAGCAGACCGGCCTCGATCATCGGCTGGAGATTCCGCAGCTCGCGCTGGAAGTAGGCGGCGAAGTCGACTTCGTAGCGCTCTTCCAGCAGTTCGATATCGATGCAGCCCTGACACATCAGCCCGTGCAGCAAGTCGCTGCGCAGACGCCCGTCCGGATCCAGGCACAGCCCTCGCCAGATCGGCAGCTCACCCATGTCCACGGCGGCCTGCCAGGCCCCCAAATCGGGCAGGTTCTGGCTGCAGGCGTCGCCGATGCGACTGAGCGAACTGACACCGAAACCGATCAGGTCGGTTTCGGCGTGCGGCGTGTATCCCAGCGCATTGCGATGCAGCTGGCCGCTGCGGCGGGCGCGGGAGAGATCATCCGAGGGCAGCGCGAACACATCGAGCCCGATGGCATCGTAGCCCGCATCGAGCACCCGCCCCACCGCCTCCGCATGCAGCTCGGCGCGCAGATCGGCAGGAAGCAGCAGACCGTCCGACAGACGCGGCCGCTGGCTGCGGCTCAAGCCGGGCACCAGCAGGCTGATGCGATCGGGGCGCAGCGCCAGGATGGCCTCCAGCCAGCGCTGCAGGGAGGGCATGTCCTGCCCCGGCAGTGCGTGTACCGCGTCGAAGCAGACGGAACGGAAGCCGGCTTCACGGACCTGCCGCACCGCCTCGCCCAGACGCTCAAGCGACTCGCTGCGCCCGGTCGCGGCAATAACCGAGGGAGCGGGATCAAGGGTGGCGAAACGTACGCGATTGAAGCCGAGATCGGCGTAGCGGCCCGCCGAGGCCGCATCGATCCGCCTCGGATCGAGCTCGATCATGAACTCGCGATCGCGTGTTCGGCTCAGGAAGAACTGTCGGGACAGCGCATGCAGGGTGTCGGCCAGTGCCGATTCGTCGACCAGGCTGGGGCCTCCGCCCCCCACCTTGAGCTGCACCACATCGCGATCGCGGTCGAACAGCGGGGCGATCTGGGCGCACTCGCGCGCAATGCGATCCAGATAGGGCCCCAGTCGAGCGGGATCCTGCTCAAGCTGCTGGGTTCTGGTGCAGTGCAGGCAGGGCTGCTCGGCGAAAGGCAGGTGCAGGTGCACCGACAGCCGGCGCGGAATCGGGTCCTCGTTGGTCTCGCGCGCGGCCAGACGGAACTCCCGTTCGCCGAACCGGGACGAGAAGACTTCAGGATCCGGGTAGCCGGTGAATCCGGTCTCCAGTCCGGCGTACTGGCGCAGCAGATTCTCGGCGGGGCGCATGAGACTGATCATGGCTGCAGTGTCCGGTGGCGGCAGGCGGATCGCGTTGATCCAGATCAGTCCGCCGCGTGCCTGCTCTGCACCGTACGCGCCCGTAGGGCGTGGATGCCTCCGGAGAACCTGCGCAGGGTCGGCGTGCAGTCGCCCGGTTGCAGCAGGACCTCGATCAGCTCGAAGCGTCCGCGGCGCGAGAAGGCCAGATCGAGCGCTGCCGCGAACTCGGCGCGCGTCGACACCCGATGGCCGTGGCCGCCGAGCGTCCCGGCCAGCTCCGCATAGCGCCAATCACCGAGATCGGCGCATCGCGACTCGGGCTGGAAGGCGCGGATCATCTCCCAGCTCTGGTTGTTCAACACAATGACGATCGGATCGAGCCCGTAGCGACGGCAGTTGCCGAGTTCCCAGCCGCTCATCTGGAAGGCGCCGTCGCCCACCAGGATCAGCGGGCGCTGCCCGGTGGTGGCCTGCACGCCGATCCCGGCCGGCACGCCAAACCCCATCGAGGCGTAATAGCCGGGTGCCACCAGCGGCGTGGGGCTGAGCTCCATCGCCGCGAACAGGCAATCGCCGATGTCCGAGGCGATCGGCACTGTCCCCTGCCGCTGCAGGCACTGGTCGAGGATGGGTGCGACATCGGCCGCCAACAGGGGCGTGTCATCCAGCTGGGGCGCTGAGGGTCGGCACGTCGCCACCGCGCTACGCGGTTCCTCCGCGACTGGTGCGAGCCTCGCCAGCAGCGCGTCGACCAGCGCCGCCAAGGGGATGTCGTGATAGACGTGGTAGCCCACCCTGGCCTCGCGGTGCGCGGCGATCAACGCGCGCCGGAAGTCAATGCGCTCGGCGCTTACGCTGAAGTTGCTGTCCGACAGGATGGCGCCCAGCATCACCGGCAGATCGGAGTCGTCCATCAGTCGACTGACCGCCGGATCGCCCGCGATGCCGAGGTAGGTACCGTCCACGTCGAGGCCAGCCTGGCTGAGCAGGCCGCGGCCCATGAAGGTGGTCAGCACCGGTAAGCGCAGGCGGCGCGCCAGTTCCGCCACCTTGGTCTCGAGGTGGAAGCGCCGCACCTCCACGTCCACCACCAGGATCGGCGCGCACGCAGCCTGGATCCGCGCCAGCCACTCCTGCGCGCACTCGTCGACGGCGGCCTGCTCGAAGGGACTGGGCGGCAGCATCGGCACCAGCTGCATGGGCCGATCGGCCATGTCGCGGGGGATCTCGATCAGCACCGGCTGCGAGAACTCGCGGCAGCTGCGCAGCACCCGCGCAATCTCGGCGGGCGCGGAGGCCGCATCGCCCAGGCGCACGCGGTCGCAGGTGATCTCCTCGTAGATGCGCCACTGCGAATCCAGATGCCGCACCTGGTGGTGGAGCGACAGCCCGGCATGGCCTTCAAGCTCGCCCGGGCAGCCGGCCAGGACCACCATGGGCGAGCGCTCTGCATAGGCGCCAGCGACCGCATTGACCACGTTCAGCGCGCCTGCGCCATAGGTCACCGCGACCACGCCAAGCCCGAGGTTCATGCGTGCCGCCGCATCCGCGGCAAAACCCAGCGAAGGCTCGTGGCTCAGCGCGTACAGCGGCAGGATCCCGCTGGATTCGATGTGCCGGAAGAATGGCAGGATGAAATCGCCCGGAATCCCGAAGATCTCCCGCGCACCGTGGGCCTTCAGGGCGTGCAGCAGTTCGATGGCGAGGTTCATGGGCGGGACTAGCCGTGGAGGATTCGCCTATGCTCGATCCTTATCGTCATACCCACCCTGACCCAGATCATGGTTGCCTGTCCCTCACGGTGAAACAGGCTGGAGCGTCAACGTTTGCGTGCCGGCATTGGCCAAGCCCTTTCAGGGTATAAGTACAGACTCCGTCGGTGGAGCATGGAACCGTGGACGGCGGCACCTTCTGAGCACGCAGGGCCGACCCGACCAAAGTCGCACACGGTTCGTGTCGCTGGACGAAGCGCTGGCTCAGAGTGCCCATCAACCCCAAGCTTCCAAGCACCGAACCACGACCCTCGCTCCCTGGAGTCTCATTCACTTCCGCTCAAAGGTGACGTGCCTCGTGGATTGATCCCGAAATAGGAAGGCTACTAGCTCAGCTGAGCCGTTCTGCTCCGGCCGGTGCTCGACAAGCCGCCTGACCTAGCAGTCGAAGTAGTTGCACAGCCGGGCTATGGCATCCGCCTGCCTCTCAGTCCGGCTCGGACACGTATTGCATCAGATCACCCGGCTGACACCCGAAGTACCTACAAAGCTTGTCGATCACGTCCGACCCTACGTTTGTTCCAGGCTGGTTCACCATCTTCGACAGGGTCGCCCGGTGCACGCCGCTGCCTTGGGACACCTCGATCATGCTGATCGAGCGCCGCTCTTTGAACGACTTGTCGGCTATCAGCTCGGCGAGCCGGAAGCGGATCATCCTGAACGCACCTTAAATTACGTCGACGATGCGCGACGTTTGAAGTTGACGAGCGACAGCTGGCGCGCATAATGCGCAACAGGTGTCGAGTATCCGCGACACCTGTCGTCTACCAACGAAAGGAGTCGCCGCGTGCAAACCTACCTGACCACCGAGCAGCTGGCTAGCCTGATCCACTACGACGTCCGCACGATCCGCGATCGGCTGAAGGACAGCGTGCTGCTGGAGGGTGTCCACTACATCCGCCCCTTTGGCGGCCGCAAGCTGCTTTTCATCCGCGAGACCATCGAGCGCGACATCGCCAACTTCTCGATGGGGCGCGGGCCGATCATCCCGATGGCCAACGGCGGCGTCGCCCATGGCTAAGGTCCGGGTACGGCCGGAGACTGGCACCCTGTATCTGGACTTCCAGTTCCAGGGCGTGCGCTGCCGCGAGCAGACCGCACTTGCTGACACGCCGGGCAACCGTCGTGTGGTCGAGGCCCTGGCCAAGCGCGTGGAGCGGGAGATCGCGAAGGGCAGCTTCGACTACGCGCGCTTCTTTCCAAACAGCCCGCGCGCCAAGCGCCTGACCGCGGGGGACGATTTCGACAACGAGGTCGGAGCCACGCCAGCCGCCCCCACCTTCCGCGAATTCTCGGAAGTGTGGGTGACGGAAAGCTCGCCGCGGTGGCGCAGTCGGTATGCCGCCTACGTGCGCACCACGCTGGATCGCATCCTGCTGCCGGCGCTGGGCGATCTGCCGCTGGACAGGATCGGCCGAGGCGAGCTGCTGGGGTTCCAGGCCCAGATCTCGAAGCGCAGCGGGCGCGGAGGCCAGACGATCTCCGCCAAGCGCATCAACAAACTGATGATGCTCGCCAAGTCGATCCTCAACGAAGGCTGCGATCGCCACGGGCTGACCTCTGCCGCCCGCACTCTCAAGCCACTGAAGCAGAAGCGGACCGAGGTGATGCCCTTCACCCTGGAGGAGGTGCAGCTGCTGGTCGCCCGGGTACGGGAAGACTATCGCCCCTACCTGACGGTGCGGCTCCTCACCGGGCTGCGCACGGGCGAGGCCGATGGCCTGCAGTGGCAGGACGTGGACTTCGAGCAAGGCTGCTTCCAGGTGGTGCGCACGCATTCCCGCGAGGGCGACGGCGAGCCGAAAACGCAGTCGTCGATCCGGACGGTGCCGATGGTGGCCCAGGTGCGCGAGGCCTTTCTCAAGCAGAAGGCCAATGCGGTCCCCGGCTGCGAATGGGTCTTCCACAGCCGGCAGGGCAATCCGATCGATGCGGTGAACTTCACCAACCGCATCTGGTACCCGCTGCTCCGCAATCTCGGCCTGAAGGTGAGGCCGCCGTACCACATGCGCCACACCGCAGCGACCCTGATGCTGGCCGCAGGAGAGAACCCGGAGTGGGTCGCGAGCACGCTGGGCCACTCGACCACCGAGATGCTGTTCCGGGTGTACTCGCGCTTCGTGCCGAACCTCACGCGGAACGACGGGATGGCGTTCGCGGGACTGATGCACGCACGACTCGACCCCAAGCCGCCCCATAGAAACGCTACGGCGGAGCCGACGGTTGGAGCGATCGCGAGCGCGGCGACGGCTGATCTCACATCCGCCCTGCGCGCCCTTCAGTCGCTCACGCCCGAGCAACTTGCCGCCGTGATGGCGCTGATCCCCCAACAGGACTGATGGATTCATGGAGGAACCCATGTTCGACACCACGCTTGATCCGCCGACCACACATCGTTTCGCCTGCAGCATCGAGCCTGAATCCAGCGAGCTCCATGCCTCGGGCAGCCGCTGGCGTATCCATGGCGCGAGCGGCACCCTCACCGCGTGGACCTGGCTGCCCCTGAATGCCCCCAAGGGGCCTGAGGTGATCAAGGGGACCGCAGTCACCTTGCCCATCCAGCGCGACGAGGTGGAGCACCTGCTCGTAGCTTTCCAGCGAGATAACCTGATACCCCTGAGCAAGGTCGTGGGCGAACAGATGTGCCCCCTGCGCGGCGTGGTGGAGCAGACCACCGCGCTGGTGGACGGCCTGCAGATCATGGAGTTGCGCAGGTTCGTGAGTGACGCCCTGCTGCAACCTCTGGCGCGCGAGTTCTTCTGGCGCGTGCCCGCCTCCCGGGGCCATCACCACTGCTATCCCGGAGGCCTGGCCAAGCACTCGCTGGAGGTTGCGACGATGCTGGCGAGCTCCCGCGGACTACCATCCGATGATCGTGAGCTGGGCATTGCGTTCGCCCTGCTTCACGACTACGGAAAGATCCAGGGGGGCAACGGCTCGCAACGCACGTACGTACACCACGAACAGACCGGGTTGCGACTGCTGGGGCCGCTGCTGGCGGAGCTGATTGCGTTCTCGCCAGACCTCGGCCTGAAAATGCAGGAGCTTCTGGGCGGGCCACGTGCACCACGCGACACGCCCTACCCTCTGGCAATCGGCAAGGTGGTTCGGGCACTCGACCAGATGAGCTGCGAGGCGGAGCGCCGGGTGATGGATGTCTTCTGATGCGTCTCATCCGGTGAGCACGACGCGGATCAGGCTTCGGCCTCCTCAACCAACGCCAGAAGGACACAGACCATGAGCACGCCGATAGAGCGCAGTCGCGCACTTGTTTGGGCTGGCGGATTCCTGATCGAGATTGCCCGTGATCCACGTCTTCCTCTTGAAGTGAGGCAGCGCGCGGTCTCCATCGCTCGGCACTTTCCAACGGTCGAACTCGTTGCAGGCACCAGCCGCCGTCTGTCTTCACCACAGCAGACGGACAGCTCAGTCGATGCCCGCTTCGATCCGGCATGGCTGCAAGATCTGGAACATGGCCCTCTTACGGAGGCTACGCGCCTTGCATGGCCAACAGAGCCCGAGGACGCGGCTCCCATCGTGGATGATCCCGCTTGAGCCTCAAGCCAGCCCCGCCCAATTCTCCAGGAGTCTGCGCCACGATCCCTGATCAATCGGCTGGCACTGGGAGCGGGGCTGACGTCCGATACTCATGGGAGAGGAAGGCCGGACGTTACGTCCGTCCGGCACTCAACTGCACGCGTTGCGCGCGGCCTCCCAGCCGGCGTCACATGGGCGCCGACTCCAGGGGTAATCGAGCCTGCCACGTGAGCTTGGTCAGAACCATCTCTGCACCCATCGGCGTGAGCAATCCCTGCACTTCAGCATTGGCGCGGTAGAGCTCGATGGCAGTGTCGCGATCGAGATCGGGAGCGGGCATGGGCTTGCCCCCATTGACGATGATGGCAACCCCTGCATCCGGCAGGTCCTCGATACCGATCACGCGTCCGGCCACACGCGCTGCCGGTCGAGCTTCCCTTGCTACTGCCAAGAACGCCTCAGCCCTTGGCGCCTTGATAGGCATCTGAACAGACGAGACCTCAAGCGAGGAGGTTGAGCCTTGGACGAGTTGCGACGGAACGAGCAGACTCGTCGCGTCGGTTGCCGCATGGACCTGCGGGGGCTTGCTCACCACGGAAAGTTCGACTTTGCCTCCGTTCACCTCGATATCCCGGAGACACTTCAGCACTTCGAACTCTGCGTTGGAGATATCGAGCTTGCGCAGCGACGCCACCGTGCCCCGCCTGGCGAGCTCTTCCAGCTTCTGGATCGACCGGTCCAGCAGCCTGCGGACATCACAAACGATCTGGTCCAGATCGACTTCGATTCCATCCGAGCAAACGGGCGCCAGCTTGAAGGCATAGCAGTGCTGCAGGCCCAGAATCTTGTCGCATCCTAAACGCCCGGCGAAGATCCGGGGAAACTTGGCTGCGAGGTCCTGCGTATTGCTCAGCAAGACCGGAGATTCCTCGAGGGCGACGTTGCCCACCATCCGAATGCTCTCGGATTGAATGACGACTTCGATCCACCCGGCGCCTCGTTCTTCCGAGTGGGGCACAAGGGTTGCGTTCTTTTCTGCGGGAACTTGAGTACTGCGGAGGTTGCGCTTCTTGCTGCTCATTGGGTCGGCTCCTTCACGACAGCTCCTCGCACAAGCGCGGGAGCCGACGCCTATTCAACAGCACGAATTTGCGACCCACTTACGGATACCCCCCCGAAATCGGCGAGATATCTGGTAGAAAGCCCCGGGCGTCAGGGCGAGAAGCGCCCCGGGCGCAACCGACGGTATCGTGGCGCGGGCTAGCGATCGACGCGCCCGCTGTAGCGGGCATCCGCGGCCTTTCAGCGAATCAAGGAAACTCGCCCAGGCGCAGATCGCACGAGACCGCGTGCGACACCCACGCAACCGCAAGCGCCCAGCGCACCGCATTGGCCAGACCGTAGGCTGTCTGACCATCGCGACCGCGCAGGGTGAGGTGGCAAGGAGGGCCTTCCGCTTCCACCTCGACACGCAGGTCCAGCTCTTGGGCCAGACGCGTCAATGCATCAATGGCCTCCTCGTCGACCAGCAAGAACCCCGTACCGCTGCGACGGTAGAGCGCTCGACGGGCCCATTCCCTGGCGATACGCAGCAGACCCTCGTCGCGTGCTTCGATCCGCTGCTCTAGACGCCGCCAAACTGAGGAAGCGCGGGGCGGACACAGCGTGTCCTGGCCGACCCGGAAGCGACGCCCGACCCGAAGCTCAAGTTCCTTCGCGGCTGACAGAATCTGGCGCCACTGCCCTGGGCTCATCCAGCGCGTTGGCAAGTCGAAGTCATCCACCTCGCCTGCCGCGAAGGACTCCAATGCCCAACCAACACTGCGCCAGTCCAGCTCTCCGTCGAGGCTGACGAGGCGCGGCGGAGGTGGAAGATCCACCGCAGGCCATGGCGTGGGATCAATTTGACTGAGCGACATCAACCCGCGCCTCCCTTCCGCCCGCGCTGAACTGTCAGCCCCCTCGATGTGCCGCGCCCGTCGGGCATGCACGCCGGCGACCGAGCGACCGGCGACGGCGGCAGCCTCCCGGAGGCTGAGCTCAGCGCCCAGTTCACGTGGCTCAGCAAGGTAGACAAGCGGGTCGCCGAGGTACGAAGCAATCGGCGTACTGATCGACACGTGCCCACTGATCCGAATGACACGGGCTACATCGAGCGTGCGAGGCGAAGCCAGTGCTCGTAGGTGCAGATGTCTGAGCTGCAGGCGACGCTTGCGCAGGTGGTAGACCCGCGCCCTCCCGTCTTCAGTGGCCCAACGAACGAGGTCACCGATCCGCTGGGTCAGCGCGTCAAGCTGAAAGCGCATCCCGAGGGGCTCGCGGGGAATCTGGAGCAGAGGGAGGCTTGCAGGGTCGGAGACCCCGACCATGCGCTGCAGGTCGAGCAACCAGCGCTGGAACACATCGCGATGGCGGTGCCAGTTCTCACCCTCGAGCGGCACGAACCCCTCAGAGGTGCGAGTCATCACTCTCGCATATCGACCACGCGTCCTGAGGCGGACATAGTCCCCCGAGGGGTGCAGATACACATCCGCCACGGTCAACCCCTCGGCCGAACCTGGCCGCACGCCGGAGGCCTCCAGCACAAGCGCGAACGCGAGCCTGGCGCGCCTCAGCGCGCGCTCCGTGAACGAGGGCTCGGGATCGTCGGACTCGACATCCTTGACCAGCGCTGCGATGACGCGTTCGGCTTCTGCGTCCGTGACCAGCGCAGGATCCCTGGGTGGCAGCGTTTCTCCCGCTGCCGCAAAGAGCAACCCCCAGTCGGGTGGGCAGACATGGATGTGCTCCTGCAGGTACGCAAGAAAGCGCCGAGCCTCCTTGAGGACATCGACTCTGTCCCCTGCACGCGGATCGCGCAGATAGGGCAGCAACACCGCCATCCAATCATTCGGCTCCAGTCGATCAAGGTCCTGTTCCTCACCCAACTGCTTGAGAGCACGACTAACCCGGTTGAGTATCTTGTATACGGTGCTGATCGCGAGTCCCCGCCCCTCTTTCCGCCGATCCGGATCGAGAAGCGACTGCGCATAGGCAAGCAGCGATCGGCGCAGGGTCGGCGAGGAGTCCAGCGTGGACAAGACACTCTGCAGCGCACGCAAGAGCGCCGGCCTTCGACCTCGGAGAGGTGGCGAGGGCAGACCACCGATGTCTCCAACGTATTTCGGGTTGAGCAGCTGAAGGATTGCGTGGGTGTTGGGGTGCCACGACTTCTGGGCCGTTGCGTCCAGCGTCTCATCCAACTCGGCTTCCGTGGAAGCCGAGACCTCCTCTCCAACGGCCACGCTCGCCGCGACTGTGATTCCGTCAGAAGCGCTCGCTGCTCGCACCGCCGTGACCGTGGCGGGCTCCACTTCTCGGCGCATAAGCGCTCGTGCCGGGCCTTCGAGTTCAACCTCTCCTGCGAGCAGCAACGCAGTCTGGACTCGGTCGAGGCATGCCTTGCGATCCATGGCCGATTCGCGGGAAAAGATTTCGCCCAACAGCCGGCTCAGCGACACCTGTCGCTGCTCGGGTGACTGCTTCAGGGCTTCGGCAAGATCCGGCCGTGCGGACAGCCGGGCGACCAGTAGCGCTGGCAGGCCCGAGAGCACAACGTGCCCCTCGCCCCATGGCACGCGCAGAATCTCGCCGAGGTTCCGTGATCTCTGGGCACCCGCGGCCTGCGTCGCGATTGCATGCGCATCGTCCAACCGACGATATGGGGTGCAGGATGCGATCGCCAGAACAGTTGTCGACAGGAGCCTACGTGTTCCCTCAAACCCTTCAAGCGCTGCGCTCGTCGCAAGGGTCTTCGGCAAGCCCTCACGCAGGTGCTCAGCGGCCAGCAGTGCGACGCCCAGGATTGGCACGAAGGGGCTGGGCGAGAATTGAGGAACTGGGGCAGGCAGCTTTGGCAGCGTGGCGTGGATCAGACCCTGTTTGCGCGCCCGTGCAAGGATCTTGACGAGAACACGCCTTGCGAGCGCTCGCTCATCGCGGCTGCTTATCGCTTCAACAGCGGCCTCGACGAACCTGGCACCCAGTCGGACTGGACGTGCTGCAGGCCTATCGGTTCTTTTTGGGATCAGCGTGGCAGTGCCATCCTGAATCGAGAGGTCCAAACCCAGATCCGCCTCGCTCACCGCTCGCTGTAGCTGCGCGAGGATGCTGGGAAGTCGGGCGTCATCGCGGTCCGAGAGCCTCGCCTCGAGCTTTGCCTGCGCTTCGCGGCAGTCCTTGAGGTGCCGCTGCACATGGGCGCTGAAGTCGCGCAGCAGAGGCCCTTCCCAGAGCCTGAAATTTTTCCCAGGTGCGCCGCCGCCGTCCCAGCCTGCATCCACCAGCCATTCGTCGATCAAGCCGGCGAGCTCCCTTGTCAGCGCTGTAGCCGGCCTGGGAGAGGCCATCGAGGTCGCATGCATCGGGTGGGCCAGCCAGCCTAACTGGAAGTGGCGAAGCTCAGGGTGCACACCGCGGGTACCCAGCCACTGGCACAGCATGTGTCGGTGGACATTCCTGCAGCTTTGCCAAGAATCGGGAAGCTGCTTCAAGAGCTTGGACACCTCCAGGCTGTGCCAACCTCCATCGTCAGTGGGGGCATCAAAGAGGGGTCTTTCCCCCGCCAGAACCTCCAGCGCGCCCTGCCTGAAGCGACGGAGGTCAGGCGAGGACGCGATCCGCTGAAGCTCTCGAACGTAGCTTTCGAGAGCTCCTTGGAAGCGCCAACCTGTGCTGGCGACTCGGGTGTGATGAGCGGGGTCGGACTGCTTGTCCGAGAGCACGACCAGCGCATGGCTCGGCGCGAATTGCGACAGCCTCAGTTTTCCCAGGGCGGCGACCGGCCGATGTCCCGTCGCCAGCATCAAGTGCATCGCAAGAGCGTTCCGACGCGCCCTCATTTCGGTGACGAATGTGCGCGTGCCGGGGCGGCCACGGCCACGATCTCCCTTCGCACCAACCAGCCTCCAAGCGCCCTCCAGCGGGCGCCCCGTAGGACGCGCGCGGGAGCCTGCGAAAAGATCCCGAGCCAGCCCCCTCCAGCGTAGGCCGGGCCGCGCACCAGTCACGCTCTCGGTGTAGAGACACAGCCGCTCCGCGAAGCTGCGCACGTCGAACGCCATGTAGTACGTGGGAGCATGGCCCACGCCGAACGAGTCGCCCAGCGCGATCTGCGCAACATCCGTCCCTTGGTCGCTGGCGATATGCGCCGCGAGCCGCCGCCTCAATGTTGCAGCCGTGACGTTTAGAGGGTTTCCGACTTTGATGAGTGCCGCACTGACTGGACGAGGCTGGTCCTGTGTTTGAAGCCAACCCTCTGGGCGCGGTCCGCTGTTGCGATCCGTGTGCGCTTGCTTCGATCGCTGCCATCGCAGGCCGACCCCAATCTCCAAGACAGCGCGGCTCAACGGAAAGGCAACGAAGCCACATGCCGTCTGCCAGCGTGAGTCACCAGCTTTCGGCTCGAAAGCCTCTGGCGGCCGCAGGTCTGGCCGGATCAAGGCCCGCAGGCGAGCATCGATGCGTGGCGTCGCACACCCACCCAAGTCAGCACGTGCCCAAATCAGGCTTCGCGCCTCGGCGTCCGACAACCCCACTTCAATGGCTAGCAGCACCAGCAGATGGGCCTCGACGAGCTCCGCGTCACCTGCAGCCAACGCGTGCCGCGCAGCCTCCATAAGCCTTCGCCATTCCCCCCGTACGAGGTGGGCGGGGCAGATACTGTCCGTAGGCCGCAGCAGAGAGGTGCTGCTGCGCCGGTACAGTTCCCTGCCCCACGCTGCTAGCTGGAACTCGGCCTGCTTGACCGGCGAGTGGAGGTAAACCTCGGCGTCCACCTCGAAGATGGCCCGATCCTCTGATTCGTCCTCTTCCACCTCCGGTGCCAGATGCAGCACACCCCCAGACAGGGGGCGAGCCTCTTCCGTGTCCTCCTCATCCCCGTCTTCTGCGGTGGTGTCCCCTGCAGCAAGGATGAGCTCGCACTTCCTGCCGAGCGCCTCCACCCAGAGATCATCAAAACTCTTGACCCCCACCATTGGTGGGTGCCCATCGGCGTCAGCGTCAGCGCCTGCATTCTCGACCGCTGCGAGTCGAAATTGCATGCGAACGATCAGTTCTTCAAGCCCGGCACACTCCCCGATAGCCGCGGCAAGCGGACCACCTTTGGACGCGCGGAAGGAGCCGCGCAGGTTGCTCGCAAGCCGGGCGATGTGCTCCGCCATATCGCCACGCAGGATGAGCTCAAGAAGCAGCCACAAGAGCGTCTGCACCCCCCTGGATCGCCGCCCGGGGCCGCTGGCTGCGCCGATCAGGGTTTCCGCAAACTTGTAGCGGTCGAACGTGCGACCGAGCCTGAGTTCTTCCCCGGAAGAGTCTTGTCTAACGAGTGCTGCGAGATGCTCAGCCCTGTACCGACTGACGGCGGTGAAACAGTGTGCGTCGGCAGGTGGATTGGCGAGGATAGTTCGGAGGGCAGCTGCGAGATTCGGCGTCCAGGAGAGGGTCGGCACCAGCAAGCCAGCCAGCTTTCGAGGCAGCCGCACCTCGTACTCGCTGCGGCCCCCGCGGTCTGCAGGATCAGCTTTGGCAGTCATGCCGCACTCTGCACCTGCGGCAAGCCTTTCCACGGCTTGTGGGATCGCCCGCCCCTGCCCCCTCGTTCTTCGTCGCTCCACTTCTGCGACCTGTCGATGGGATGTCGTAGCCCATGGGGTTCTTGAACCCCGCTCTGCCATGCACTCCCGGAAGTCACGCCTCGCCGTCCGCGAAGCCTTCGCCGCTCTGCACTTCGATGTGGACGGACAGACGCATCAGGGTTGCCGCTGGTTGGGCCTGTCTTCGATGGCCCCAGCAGCACGACAGAGGCGTACAGGGTCCCGTTCTCCGGCAAAGCATCGGAGCGGTTTCGCTTGCAGAACTCTGCGTGGATCCACCGCGTTGAGTCGGTTGGGTATTCGTGATGCATGGCTTTCCGGGCAGTCAGGCGTAGCGGGGCAGTCGCCCGGTACCTACACACCCATGGGCAACGGTCTCCACTCTAGGAGGTCGACAGTCGCTCCACTTTCCGAATACCCCCCGATTTCGCACAGATTTCGAGAAGTCGAGTCGTGATCAAAACTCGCCTGTGCTCACGAACTCGTCAGTTCTCTGGTGAAGGCCGCCGGGCCGCTGGTATCGCGCCCGCTACGGATTCGCTTAGCCCAAACGAGATCGGTGATGCCGCTGCACCCACTTGAGGATGGCCTGCTCCTGCACACGAGTCTCTACGGCTCCTGGCCTCACCGAGCGCACGCGCTCAAGCAGGTCGTGTGCGGACGCACCGTCTCCTGCGGCGATCGCCAGACGACATGCAATCGATCCGGCACGACCTAGGCCACCCTTGCAGTGCACAGCAACGCCGTGGCCCTGATCGAGCGCCGACAACAGCACTGGCTCGATGGCCGACCACCTTTCTTCCCACTGATCATCGGGAACGCTGCCGTCCTGTATGGGAGCGTGATGCCAGTCGAGACCGAGCGCCGCGCACATGCTTGGCAGCTCCTGCACCTCTAGGGCCTCGATTTCCCAGGGTTCGATCAAGGTAACGACGTGCTTGGCGCCCCAGCTACGGATCTGCTCAAGATCAGATCGCAAATCACGATCCCACGCACCCGTGATCGCGTCGATCTGCTTCTTTCCGGGACAGAAGGTGATGCCGATGCGCCCCGGAACGCGTGCCAGCTCGAGCGTCGCAATCTGCAGCGGATGGGTCTCGCTCGTGCGAGCAGCACCCAGATGTTTGGGGGGACGCGGCGCCGCATGGTCCAGTAGGCGGCCGACGATGGGTTCGAGCAGGTCCCTGCCGCGCAAGCCGTCCGCCCAGCGATGCGGAATCCCGAACCGACCGTAGCGAATGCCGGCGATGCCGCCAGCGACCGCCGCCGTGGTGTCGGTGTCATGCCCCAGTGCAATGGCCGCACGCACGGCAGCCTCGAAGCTGTCAGTCGCATCAAGACAGTGCTTGGCAGACCACAGGGTGTCCAGCACGTAGCCCGAGCCGCGGACCTGCATTGCGTTGTCGGATGCCAGCACACGCTCGAGCTCGTCTTGCCAGCCGTGATCGGCCAGCGCCCGCAGTTGACTCGACGCTGCGTCCCACGCATCTGCCCTACCCTGCAGCTCGGCGCGCGCCCACAGGCAGTAAAGCGCACTGCATAGCTGCGAGCGCAGATGGCCGTGCGTGGGCAGCGACTGGCGCATGGCGAGCTCGACCAGCTCGCGCGAATCACCGCGGTGCCACAGCGCCAGCGGCAGCACCCGCATGAGGGCGCCATTGCCGTTCTCCCACTCGCCGGACGGACCCGCGATTTCCGGCGCCGCACCCGCGCGCAGACGACCGAGCGCGTTCGAGGTCTGGATTCCGATGTCGAAGACGCGACCGTCGACGGCCCAGACGCCCTGGGATTCCCAGCGCAGCAGACCGTCTGCGAAATGCTTGAGGTCCAGCGATTCGCAGGTCAGCAGCGAATCGAGCAACACCAGCGCCTGCGCGCCGTCATCTGACCAAGTGCCCGGCGGTGTACCGACATGAGCCCGATGGAAGTCAGGAGGCGGCATGAATTCGATTTCATGCAGCGGTGGGATCCCCTGAGGGGCATGGAACTCGTAGGGCACCCCGAGCGCATCGCCGATCAGCAAGCCATAGAGGCCGCCGGCCAGGCGATCGCGGGTGATGAAGGTGGTTTGTGGGTTCATGGGTGCTGGATCCTTCGTAGCGCCGGCTACGGTCGCGCGAACTCGTCTCAGCGGCCGAGAGCGTCGACGACGAGTCGACCGCGTCGCGGCGCGATCGCGATCTGCGCGCGCATGCCGGCATTGAATTCAAGGAAGTCGGCTTCGATGCCGTCGCTGAAGATCACGCCGTGGCCGCTCATCTCGGAGACCAACGTCAGCGGTTCGCGGGCATCAACCCAGCCGCGGGTGATCGACACCTGCGAGGTCCGCGAGGGAAACGGCTCGCGCACGGTGAAGCGCAGGCGCGGCTCGTCCCAGCCGAATCCGCGCTCCGCCAGCTGCCGCGATTCGCCATCGGCTTCCCCGGCCACACCCATCGCCCCCACCAGCAGGCTGCGAAGCCAGCCGGTGGAGCCCAGCCCGGTCGAGACGATGATCCCGCTCGAGGACTGCGTCTCGGCCTGCCGTCCCGTTTCGATCCGATAGCGCGCCGAGGCATGGCTGCGTGGCCCGATGAAGAGGTCGTTGACCGCGAGCAGCTGCTGGCCATCGGCCAGGCTGACCTGCGCCAGGGTGACGCCCTGTTCGCCCAACTCGCCGGCGCTCCAGGCCGCCAGCACGGTCTCCACCTGATCGCAGCCAAAGGGCAGCAGCGGTCCGTCGAAGCGCCCCGGGTCTGGGTTCACTGCCAGCAGCGGCTGGCCATCCAGATACTTGAGCGTGTTGGCCACCAGACCGTCTTGCCCGACCACCACCACCTGTGCATCCGGCGGAAACAGCAGCGAGGGCAGCAGGCTGCGGTCGACGCGCTGGACCCGGCCGAGCCGCGCCAGCGCCGCCTGCACCCGCTGCACCGCCTGCTCGATGACGCGGTGCTCGTCCTCGATGTCGGCGAAGTCGCCGCCCAGGTTTTCGACCTGGAAGCGAGCCTGGCCTACCGTGTTGTGGCGGGCCACCAGCTCGTCGAGGCGGGAGCGACGCGTCACCAGCACGAAGCGCCGGGACGCGTCCACGTCAGCGCCTCCCCGTCTGTCGGGTCAGCGACTGCAGCAGCTCGGGCGAGATGTTCAGCTCACCGATGCGCTCCGCCCGCTGGGCCAGGCCCTGGAAGGCCATCGCGATCAGCGCGGCCGGATCAGCGCCGGGCGCGGCCAATGCCTGCAGCACCTGCGGATCCGCGTGCTCGAGCGCTGCCACGAGGGCCCGAACGCCGTCGGCACGTCCTTGCGCCTGCTTGCGCTGGTTCTCGACCTTGAGATCGACCCACTCGGCGCGCTGCTGCTCGCGGGCGATCTTCGCGGTCAGCGCTTCGGCCTGCATGGTGTGCTGCAGCTCCTGCGCTGCACGGTCGGACTCGATCCGCGCCTCGCGCAGCTGCCGCTGCTTGGCCTCGACCGCGAGATCGGTGCGCAGCTCGTTCTCCCGGATCGCCCGCTCCTGTTCGATCGCAGCGTTGCGACGGGCGTAGGTGGCGTCGTCGGCGCGCTTCAGAATCTGCTCGCGGACGTCAGCCTCCAGCGCCCTCGCCGTCTCCGGGCTCGGCCGGATCGCGAGTAGCGAGAGCGTGACCAGCTCGACGCCCAGCTCGGCCAGCACAGGATCACTGGCGAGCGCGGCGCGGGCCTCGCTGGCGATGCGCGCGCCCTCGCGCAACAGCACGTCGAGGCTGTGCAGCTGCACGGCCTGACGCAGCTGCACCTGAACGGCAGTCAGTACGCGGGCACCGAGTTTCTCGGGGTCTTCGCTGGCGTAGGCGCTGCCGTCGCGCTTCAGGGAGAAGTCCATGCGCTGGGCCAGCGTGCCCGGTGCGGTCACCCGGAAGGTCACCGCACCCTGCAGGGTGACCTCCTGGAAGTCGCGGCTGACCTCCCGCAGGGCAAACGGCGCTTCCTGGTCGGCCAGAGGTACCGCCACCAGCGAGGTGGTCGGTGCGAAGTAGACCATCGACAGGCCGACACCCTCGCGGCGGACGCGGCCGCCGCGATAGGCGATCAGGTAGGTGTTCGGCGACGGCTTGAGGTAGTGAATGCCCAACATGGCAGTGCCCTCCTCAAAGCCGCTGGCTGCGGGCGCGGACCTCATCCAGCGTCCACTCGCGGGTGAGCTCACCGTCCTCCCACACCGTCTCCATGGCATGCACCCACCCGGCCGGCAGGGGCATGTCCTCGATGCGCTCGATCCCGAGCGGGACCGGCACGGTTTTCCAGCTGCCGAACTCGGCATGACGGATCAGGGTGAGACGGCCGCGCTTCGACTGCTTGCCGGGGTCGGTGATCGGATCCTTGTAGACATCGATCCACTCGCCGTTGACGCGGGCGGCCGAGCACTTGAGCGCGAACTTCTGGGTGTCGCGGTTCAGCTTCTGCAGCAGGCCACCGCCCATGCCGAAGGCGACGTTGTCGGCGCTGTAGCCGGCTTCTGTGAAGCGCTGCAGGATCTGCGTCAGGCTGATGGGGTCGATGCCGTCGCCCTGAATCACCCGAACCGTGTTCAGCACCCTGTAGCCCTTGCTGTTGACGGTGTGGCCAAAGGCTTCATCGAGGGCCTGCAGGCAGCTCAGCACCATCTCGACCGGGTCGCCCGAGTCGGGGCGGATCACCACCGTCGCACCGCTGTCGATGACCTCCTGGCGCAGGGTCTGGCCCCAGTGTTCGCGGATGGCGCGGTAGATGTCGTAGCTGTCCGAGACGACCGCAACGAGGCTGCCTGGCTTGGCGAACTGCTTCAGCATGTTGCGGTAGGCATCCACCTCGCGCTCGCGGCCCCAGCTGGTGATGGTGCTGTGCTCGGCGGCGGGGATGCTGAAGCCGGCCATGTCGGTGCCGTACCAGGCGCGAGCGGCCATCAGCGCCGACACCGTGTCGGTGCCCAGGAAGTTCACCAGATGCGCCAAGCCGCCCAGCCCCGCGCTCTCTGTGCTTGACACCCCGCGCGCGCCGAAGTCGTGCAGCTTGAAAGGCAGCTGGCCTTCCGGGTCGTCGCTGGTCCGCTGCAGGTAGTCGCGGATCGTCTGCTTGGCCTGCCAGCTGACCGTGCCCACCGTGACCGGATACCACAGGCGCAGCAGCAGGGTCTCCATGTAGCTCGGCAGCCAGTAAGCCTCCGGATCGGTCGACTCGATCGTCACCAGCGCCTGGTGGGTGGGCACCACGTAGCCCTCCGGCACGGCGCGAATGCGCAGCGGCAGGCGACCGCCGTGCACGTCGACGATGCGGCGCCAGCCGGCCTCGTTGAAGGGCTCACCGTGGGCAGCGAAGACATCGCGCGCCTCATCGACATCGGCGTGGGTGACCGGGGTGCTGAAGTAGGCCTTGAGGATCGCCTGCAGGCCGAAGAACAGCACGTGGTCGTGCACGCCGCCGCGGCTCTCGACGTAGAAGAAGCTGGCGTCGGTGCCCGGCGGATACTGCAGCCAGTGGCTGGCCTTGTAGCTGTCGGTGTTGAGGATGAGGTTGTCGAACGGGTTGCGGATGTTCATGACGTGAAACTCCTTCGCGTCGTAAGCCGGTGGTCTGTCCGCCGGCGGGTGCAGCCCGGCCTCGGCCGGGCCAATCAGGGTCAGGCCGCCTCAGCCGCGGCCGATGAAGTACTCGAGGATGTGCAGGTGGTCTTCGAACAGGCGCGGGCCCATTTCGAGCGCTTCCGCCACCGGGAACCAGCGCGCCTTGTCGGCATCGTCGCTACCCCGTACCGCCGGCAGCTCGCCCTGCGGGAACTCGAAATGGAAGGCGTGGGTGATGGTCCGGCCCCGCAGTGAGCGCTCGGGGTGATCGAAAACCTGGCGTCCCTTCAGCGAGCCGCGCAGCACGGGCGCCGGCAGCTTGAGGCGGGTCTCCTCGCGCAGCTCGCGGATGCAGCCGTCCAGCAGCGCCTCGTTCTGGCGAATGAAGCCACCCGGCAGGGCCCACAGCCCCTTGCCCGGCGCGCTGCGGCGTCGGATCAGCAGTACATGGCCCGAGTGCACGACTACGGCGTCGGTCGTGACGAAGGTGGGCGCATACGGGGCCTTGTCCCAGGCCGCCCGGTAGTCGCGCAGGAACCGGTATTCCTGCACCAGCTCGCCGTGAGCCGGGTCGTGCTTGCGGAAGGCATCCAGCATGGCGAACACAGGCTCGGGGACGTTGGCGCGGACCAACATCAGGCTGCCGTAGTCGGCGGGCCCAGTCTCGAACAGGTGGCGGCGCAGGTCCGTTGCCGACAAGGTCTCGGTGTGGCCGACATCGATCAGCCGCCACTGCGGGAACTCTTCCAGGTAGTAGCTGCTGGCGTCCTTGCGCTGGCCGATCAGGCCGATGCGCGCATCCGCCGGGCCGCCGTCGGCGCGGATCGCCTCGGCGACGGTGCGCTGCACTGCGGCGATCCACTGCGCCTCGTTGTAGAGGTGGTCGCGCAGGGGGCGCACGAGGATCTGGTCGGCGGCGTCTTCGAGCGCGGCCTGCACCATCACCCGGCGCTCAGCCACGGTCCAGGGATTGCGGGGCGTGCGCGGGGCGTCAGCCGAGCCAATCAGCAGAATGAGTTTGCCGAGCTTTGCAGGTGCATTTGCGGGGGTGTTGTCGTCGGCAGGGCCCCGGAGCAGACGCAGGGCGTGGCGGGCGACGGCGAGGTGGCCGTTGTGGAACGGCTCGAAGCGGCCAATGAAGACCACGTAGTCGAAGTCCATGAGGATCCCTCAGGGTTGGTACCGCTGGTCAGTCCGGCGGCGTGATTGAAACGATACGCTTCGATTCCGCAGTGTCAATACCCCATCGCAGTCGCGGCGGCCCCTGCCCCTTTGGCCTTCGCCCCGTCCGATGGGCAGTCGTGCCCTCAGGGTGTAAACCGAGGTGCGCGCGGGAGCCCCCGCCGTCGTTGCCTCGCCGCGTCACCGCTTGGGGCTGGCCGCCGCGCCACCGGCTTTAGCACCTGGGGACGGAGTTCGCCGCGCCGAACGAGTCCGCGCCAACTTCTCGAATCCATGCAGCGCCGCGGCGTTGATGAAGCCCAATCTGTGAAGATCTCTCGCCGTTTCGAGGACGGCGGCCGAAATTCTGCTGTTCCTGTGCTTGGGCATGTCGAAATCCTATCGCAGTTCAACCTCCACACCGCGGTCGGCGCGGGTCGGGAGGTGCTGCCTCTCGTGTGGCGGCGAGGGCTGCGCCGCTTCATGCGCAAGCGCGCGATCTGCTCGCCAAGCTTCGTTGGGCCTGGCAGATACCTGCCGCAGCGCGCTCAACCGCAGCCCCCAGAAGCCCCCCAGAAAATGCGCGTTCCGACTGAAGTCAGTTGACGGGAGACGGGTATGGTTGCAGGCGAGCGGACATCTCGATCGAGGGAAATCAAGTCCGGCTGTCTTGCCCCCAGGTTCTTGAACCCGATGGAATGTTGGACAGCCATCGAGAACCAGAACATGGGACGGAAGAGCGAGCTGCCTGCAGAGAAGCGCGTGGAGCTGGTGCTGGTGCTGTTTAGGAAGGAGGAGCCGGCGGCGCAGATCGCGCGGCGGGCGGGGGTCAGCGAGCAAACGCTGTATCGCTGGCGAGACGAGTTCATGTCGGGCGGCAAGGCGTCGCTCGGCGGCAAGTGTAACTAGGGGCTGGCCGCGAAGGAGCTGGCGAGTCTGCAGCGAGAGATCGAGACCTGGGAGCAGGTGATCGGTGAGCTGACGGTAGCGAATCGCATCCGAAAAAAGGCTCTCGGGCCCGTCGCTCTGACTGCGGAGCTGCGGGCCATGATCGAAACAGAGGAGGGCGCGTCGCGCCGAAGCCGTTGCTGGGCGCGGTGGGCGTAGCCCCGTCGAGCTGCTACCACTCGCGCACGCCTGAGCCGAGACGCCCTGAGCCGGCGCCGAAGCCGCTGGACGAGGGCCTGAAGGCAACCGTGGTGGCGTTCGCCGAGAAGTATCCCTGGTGGGGCTATCCCGCTCCCAACTCGGAGATCGCTATCGACGGGCGTTGGCTGGGAAACGGATCCGGAGGGCATCGAGTGGTGCCTTCAGCTCAACACTGACGAGGCCTGCGCAAGCGCAGGTTTCTCGAAGAGCGCCAGTCGTAAGCAGGTCGCTCGTGGCCCGACGAGCCACGTGGGGGAAGCAGTTGGAGACGTCGACCCGTTCGCTACTGCTCGATTGGCGTTGGAGTGCACTGAGTGCCGTGAGAACCCTGGGCGGCGAGCATCCGCCTCTACTCTTGACCGCGGACTACGCTGTGACACGGAAAAGCCATCATCTTGATCGTCCTGAAGCGACCTCGATCGGTGATGACCCGCTTACGGCTGAACGTCCAGGCTGAATATAGCCTCCTGTTTTGTAGCCCTTTTTACACCTCTGGACACGCATCGAAGTCCAGTGAAGTTGAGCTTGATCATGTTGAGCACGTGGCTTCCGAAGCCATTGGTCGGGGGTTCGAATCCCTCCAGGCGCGCCATCGCTTCGCGATGCCTTCCCTGTCGTGATTCCCGGCCCGCGCGCCTCACGGCGCACGGGCGTTCGCTCGCCGCGCGCGCCAATGGCGCGCAAGCGCGGCGGCTTACCCCTCCAGGCGCGCCATCGCTTCGCGATGCCTTCCTTCCAGGATTCCCGGCCCGCGCGCCTCACGGCGCTCGGGCGTTCGCTCGCCGCGCGCGCCAATGGCGCGCAAGCGCGGCGGCTTACCCCTCCAGGCGCGCCATCGCTTCGCGATGCCTTCCCTCCAGGATTCCCGGCCCGCGCGCCTCACGGCGCACGGGCGTTTGCCCGCTGCGCGCACTAGTGGCGCGCAAGCACAGCGGCTCACCCCTCCAGGCGCGCCACCTTTCTTGAGACAGATCTGTGCCTTGGGTATGCCAAACCCTGGTCCAGAGAGACGTGCCGGGTTGAGCGAAGCTCGATCCTCCACGCGCGAGGGGCTTGGGCTGCGATCGCACGTTTGTGCGACGCTTGCTCAGGCGGCGCGCTGTGGGGGCTACGTGAGCTTGATTCAGCTGTTGCCCAACTCAAGCTCTTTGCGATGCTTGGGATGCACGGGCACCGCCCCCCTATCTTTGGCTCTTCGCGCAACAGCGGGAATCGACGCGTCCACAAGTGAGAGCAGGCGGAGCGAGCACGCAAGTGCGTGCTCCAGCTTGTGTGAGTCAGAACCTTTGCCGGGCTGGCGACTGCTGATCAAGTCCGGGATGAACTTGATCAGCGTTCCGTTCCCTTGATTCGGGTGGGCTTGGTGAGCCAATTTCCCGCAGGCTTCGCGTACTGACGGTCGTCTTGGATCGGCCGTACCTGGCGCACAGCTCTTTCACCCGCTGTCAGAACCGATACGCCACTCTGAGCCTCAGGTCGCGGCCGGGTTCCTGGGTGGCGAATCCGTCCTGGGTGAAGGTGCCGTGGCGGATGTACTGGCGGTCGCCGAGGTTGCGCAGGGCCAGCGCGAGGCTGGTGCCCGGCAGGCGCGGCAGGTCCCAGTTGAGGAACAGGTCGTGGGCGCTGTAGCCGGCCTTGGGGATGAACACGATCTGCCCGGCCTGCACCTCGTCGAGCCGGCGCACCGCAGTCAGGGTGTAGCCGAAGTTCAGCGTCGGCGAGTAGGCGTGGGTCAGGGTGAGTACGGCACGGTCGCCGCTGGGTGCGCCGAAACGCGCCAGGAACTGCGGCTGGGCGGGCAGGTCGCGGGTGCTCAGCCGGGCCAGGCCGAGCTGCGCCTGCAGGGCCGTGCCGGCGTAGTGCAGGCGCAGTTCGCTGCCACCAAAGCGGGCCGGCGTGTCGAGGTTGCGGAACTCGGTCACCGGCCGGTTGCCAAGGCCACCGCTGCCCGGCTGCTCGTAGACGATGGGGTCCTTGATGCGGGTGCGGAAGCCGAGCACCTCAACCCCGAACTCTCCGGTGCCGCCGTTACGGCTGAAGCGCAGGCCCAGCTCGCTCTGTTCGGCGAACTCCGGGCGCAGTTTGCCGTCGAGCTCGCCGTTGAAGCGCAGGCGCTCGACTGCGTTGCCGGCGAAGTGGATGGGGATGGTGCCGGCGCCGCGCGCCGACTCGCCATAGCCGGCGAACAGGGCGAAGCCTGCGCCCAGCTCCAGCAAACCGCCTGCGTTGAACAGCAGCTCGCTGTTGGCGCTGGCGTCGTTGCGGATGCGGGTCTCGAAGTCGTCGTGGCGCAGCCCGAAGGACAGGTTGCCGCGCTCGCTTGCAAGGCGGTTCTGCGCGAACAGCCCGGTGTTGGCGTAGCGGTTGAAGCGCGGCTCGCGGTTGTTGCGCCGGTTGGTGCCGCGGTCGGTGAAGCCGTCGACGCCCGTGGTCAGCCGGCCGCCCCAGCCACCCCACTCGTAGTGGAAGGTCTGCCGCAGGTCGAATCCACGCACGGCGCTGGTGAAGCGCTCGCCGCCGCTGTCGGGCGCGTTGAAGTCGTTCTCGCTGTCGTACAGGTTGAGGCCCAGGTCCAACCAGGAGCCGTCCGGCCGCCAGCGCCAGTCCAGGGTGGCGGTTTCGCGGCTGAGCTCCTGCCGCTGCGGCGGGCGGGCGCGCAGGTCGATGGGCTGCAGCTGCCAGGGATAGTCGCCGCGCTGCATGAAGTTGAGCCCGGCGGCCTCGTTGCGCTCCACGCCCAGGCGCAGCTCATGGCCCTGCGCCTGCAGCAGGCTGTAGCGGACCATGGCCACGCGATCGCGCCCGCCGGAAAACGGCACGCGCTCGCCGCCGCCGGTGCGCAGGTCGTCGAAATCGCCGTAGCTGACATGTGCCAGCAGCCCCGCCTCGGCGCCGATGCGCGCGGCAAGGCCGGTGGACAGCCGGCGGCTGTGGTCGGCCGTGGTCGTTGAAGCGCGCCCCTGGACCCCGAAACGCTGGGCGGGTGCAAGGCGATCCTGGGCGTCGATGCTGACGAAGCGGATGCTGCCGCCGAGCGCGCCGTGGCCCTGGTCGGCCGCGGCCGGGCCCGGCTGGATGTCGACCCGCTTGAGCAGGTCGGGATCGAGGTTGCCGAGGCCACCCCGGTGGTTGTAGAGGTTCTGGCCCTGGCGGGCGCCATCCACGGTGATGTTCAGATTGGTGGCCTCGATGCCGCGCAGGTACAGGCGCTGGCCGTTGCGGGTGCCGCCGCCGATGTCGATCGCGGGCTCCTCGGCAAAGATCTCGCGGACGTCCTTGGCCTGGCGCCGCTCGATACGCTCGATCGGGTCCGGCAGGGCGCGCCCGACCACGGTCACCTGCGGCAGCTTGTCGGCCTTTTCGGCCTCCTCCTTGCCGCGCTTGGCAGGGTCCGCGTCGGCAGCGGCGGGGCCGGCGGCAAACGCGGCAAGCGCGAACAGCAGGCCGCCACGACGGGCGCCGCCCGAGGGCGTGCGGGGCGCCGGCAAGGACAGGAGGGAAGCGCGGGGGCTGGGGGGCTGCATGGGCATGCCTGGGCACTCTCAAATCGGGCTGCAAATGCTACTGACTCGTATTTCGGTATGCAATCGCGATTTACGCCCGCCCGTCGCTGCGGCATCCTGACCCGATCCGTCCAATCACCGGGATTCGCTGCCGTGAACTTCGACCTGCGCCGTTTTGCCTGCCTGCTGGCCCTCGCCGTGGCCGCCCTGCCCTCGCAAGCGGCCGAAAGCGTCCATGTGCTCAGCTACCGCGGTGCCGAGGTGGTCGGCCCGCTGTTCGAACGCTTCACCGCCGAAACGGGGATCGCCGTGCGCCTGGAGGTGCTGGGCGCCGAAGCGATCGGCCCGGCGCTGCTCGCCGCGCGATCCGAAACCGGCACCTCGCCGGACCTGGTGCTGTCGGTCGATGCCCTGCGCTTCTCCGGCTACGCCGCCCAGGGCCTGCTGCGCCCGCTGCCGGCGGACGCGCTGGCTGCGGTTCCGACCGCGCTGCGTGATCCCGATGGCCAGTGGCTGGGCCTGAGCTACCGGCTGCGCGGCCCGCTGTACGCCCACGGCACGCAGGCCGATGCCGACTGGCCGGCGCTGCTGGCCGCCCTGCCGCAGCGCCGCGTCTGCCACCGCGACCCCGCCCACGTCTATGCCATCGGCACCCTGGCCTGGCTGCACCAGGCCGCGGGCGAGGCCATGGCCGAAGCCTTCGCCAGCGAGGTGCTCGCATCCGCGCCGCGGATCGAGGGCGGCGACCGCGACCAGATCCTGGCCGTGCTCGACGGCCGCTGCGATCTCGCCTTCGTCAACCACTACTACCTGGCGCGGCTGATGGCCTCGGCGGATGCCGCGGAGGCAGCCGCGGCGGCACGCCTGCAGTTCGGCTTCGCCGGAACCGGCGAGCCGCTGATCGGCAACGTCTCGGCGATCGCCCTGCCGCAGGGCGGCGCGCACCGCGAGGCCGCGGACAGGCTGGCGGTCTGGCTGACCGGTGCGGCAGCGCTGGAACTGCACGCCCGGATTTTCGACGAGTTCCCCGCCGGCTGGGCGGAGCGCGAACTCCAGCTTCCGCAGAGCGTGCAGCCCTTCAGCAGGCTGCGGATGGGCCCGCCCCTGCCGGATCGCGTGGCCGGGTCGCAGGCCTGGGCGCAAGCGCGCGTGGCCGAACTGCTGCAGGCGCGCTCAGAGCGCCCGTGAGAATTCCATCCTCCTGGCGCTGATTGCCACGCGCACCCGGCGACGCGCAGGCTGCGGCATCCGCACGCCTCGCACGCTCCGCGCCGGCGCGGTGGCGCCTCGGGCCGATGCGACGCGGCTCAGAGCGTGTGAGAACCCAGACGCCGTCGCGAGGGCGTCTCTGGGCGTTCGTGGCAAAGCGCGGCACGTGAATTCAAGGGAGTTTGGCGAGCTGGTGACCGCAGAATTCGCGTAGCGCGCTGCCGCCACGGGCGTCCAACGGCGGCCACAGCAGGCGGATGGTTCTCACAGTCTCTCAATCCTCCGGTGCCGAGGGGTCGTCCTCACCCTCGCTGCCGAGCTGTAGGAGGTCGGGCGCGCTCTCCAGCGTCTCCACGCTGCGCAAGCGACGCTCGATGGCGCGCGTGCGCACACCGGCGGCGCCAATGCTCTTGCTGACCGTGTCGATCTGCTTCTGGGTGCGGTCCAGCACTTCGCCAAACTTGCCGAACTCGTTCTTGACCGCGCCCAGGATCTGCCAGACCTCGCTGCTGCGCTGCTCGATGGCGAGCGTGCGGAAGCCCATCTGCAGGCTGTTGAGCAGGGCCGCCAGGGTGGTCGGGCCGGCCAGGGTGATGCGGTGCTCGCGCTGCAGGGCCTCGAACAGGCCGGGGCGGCGGATCAGCTCGGCGTACAGGCCTTCGGTGGGCAGGAACAGCAGGGCGAAGTCGGTGGTGTGCGGCGGGCCGACGTATTTCTCGCGGATGCGCTTGGCCTCGTCGCGGATGCGGCGCTCCAGCGCCAGCGCGGCCACGCCGGCGGCCTCGGCGTCGGCGCGGTCCTGGGCGTCGAGCAGGCGCTCGTAGTCCTCGCGCGGGAACTTGGCGTCGATCGGGAGCCACACCGGCGCGCCCGGCGCGCTGCCCGGCAGGCGGATGGCATACTCGACGCGCTCGCTGCTGCCCGGCAGGGTGGCGACGTTGCTGGCGTACTGCTCGGCGCTCAGGATCTGCTCCAGCAGGGCGCCGAGCTGCACTTCGCCGAAGGTGCCGCGGGTCTTGACGTTGCCGAGCACGCGCTTGAGATCGCCCACGCCCTGCGCCAGCGTCTGCATCTCGCCCAAGCCCCGGTGCACCTGTTCGAGGCGGTCGGAGACCAGCTTGAAGCTCTCGCCCAAGCGTGTTTCCAGCGTGGTCTTGAGCTTCTCGTCGACCGTCTCGCGCATGCGCTCCAGCTGGGCGGCGTTGTCGGTCTGCAGCTCCTTGAGCTTGGCCTCCAGCGTGCCGCGCACTTCGTTCATGCGCTCGGCGTTGTGCTGGGTCAGCGTCAGCAGGCGCGCGTCCAGCGATTCACCGAACTGCTTGAGCGCGGCAACCGATTCCTCGCGGCTCTTGCGGGCGTCGTCCGACAGGGTCTGCCGCAGGGTTTCGATGCGCTGGTCCGAGCGCAGGGCGGCGGCGTCCAAGCCGCGGCCAAAGGCGTCGAGGCGCTCGGCCTGGGCGCGGCTGCCCTCCCCCAGCGCTGCGCGCAGCTGGGTTTCAAAGCGCGCCTGCTGCTGGGCGGCCTCGCTGCGCGCCTCGCGCAGCTCCTCGCGCAGCGCGCGCTCGGTGCGTTCGGCGGTGGCGGCCAGGGCAGCGAGGCGTTCGATCAGGACAGGGTCGGTCCCACTGCGCGCGCTGCGGCGCCACAGCGCCACCAGCAGGGCCAGCGCGACCAGCAGCGCCGCAGCGATACCGCCGAGCAGCAGCGGCAGCCAGGAGGGAAAGGCGGGTGCCGGGACGGCAGCGAGAAGGGCGAAGGCCGGCAGCATTCGGAACGGCTCGTGGATCTGGCCCGACAGTCTAGCGAGAGCTGGCTCCCACGACCGGATCTACAGGGGCTCGGTTACAGTGCCGGCATGAGCACACCTCTCGATCAGATCGCCGCAGAAGACTTCACCGCCCTTGTCGGACAAGGGCTCCCCGCACAGGCCGCCGAGCACCGCTTCGAGCTGCGCGTCGAGACGGTGGAGGTGAGCCCGCATCCGACCGGGCGCCACCTGCCCGGCTTCTCGCTGCAGCTGCGCGCACCCGCCGGGCTTGCGTTCGGGCAGGGTGTATTCGCCATCGAACACCCCCGCCACGGCACCCTGGAGCTGTTCATGACGCCGATCGGCCGCGATGCCTCGGGCCTGCTCTACGAGGCGGTGTTCAACTGATACCCGTGGAGCGCTCCGCTTCGCGTCGCATGAAGTGGTAGACGCCGCGCTGCTCGACCACCCGGAAGCCCAGACGGGTGTACCAGGCATGTGCAGGGTTGAAGGGCTCCACATGCAAGGTGATCGGCAGCGCGCGGGCGCCGCTCCAGGCGATCAGGTGCGCCAAGAGCCGCCGAGCGATGCCCTGGCCGCGCCGCTCGGGGCTGAGCGTGATCTCCATCAGGCGCAGTTCGTCGCGACCCCAGTGCAGGTAGAGCCGACCGATACCGCTGCCCTCCTGCTCGATCACCAGGAAGGCGGCGCCCGGATAGTGCTGGCGGTAGTGGCTGCGCTGCGCGCTGAACTGCTGAAGCAGGAAGGCCTGCTGCTGGGCCGCGTCCCAGCCGGTGCGCTGCAGCTCCTCGCTGCGGGTGCTGGCGTACAGGGCCTGCAGCAGGGGCAGGTCGGCGTCCTGCTCCGGCCGCAGCCGCAGGCCATCCGGCCGCTGCGGCCAGTCGCCATCGAACAGCTGGTGCAAAGCGCGGGCGCGCTCGGCAGGCGGCAACATCGGCGGCGCACCCAGGCCCTGGATCAGACGACGGCTGGATCCTGCGCCTGGCAGGCGAGATCGGCCCGCAGGCAGAGATCGGGGGCTTCAGGCTCGGCGCGCACCTGCAGCAGGAAGGCGTCGATGCCGACCGGTGCCGCACGGTCTCCTTCCGGGCCGCAGGGCAGCGCCATGCAGGGCGCGGAGTCGAGACGGACCAGATAGTCGCCCTCCGGCCAGTGCGCGGCCTGTACCCGCAGGTAATCGGGCTTGGGGTCGGCATGGCCGGCCAATCGGAACTCCAGCACCACGCCGCCCTCGGGCAGGTGCAGGCTGCAGCCCGCGCTGTTGCCGTCGACGCGGCCGGCATCGAAGCGCCAGGCGCGATGCCGGGCGGGGGTGGGTGCGAAGGTGTCGAACAGCAGGTCCAGCTCGAGCGAGCGCAGGCGCGTGCCCTCCACCAGCTGCGGCCCCAAGAGGCCCAGGCGCAGGGCGTGGGCCTCGCCTGCCGGCGCTGAGAGCGCCAGGAAAGGACGCCAGAGGCCTGCCTGCGGGTCCAGCTGCAGCACCTGCGTGGCCTGGGCGGCGGCGAGGCTGCAGGCCGGTGCGGCGATGGCGGCAGCACCGACGCCGCAGGCGCTGCCAACCAGAAATGCTCGACGATCCATGAGGGGTCCTGTGGGGGTTGCAGCGGCCGGACGACCGGTCGCGTGTGAGGCTGTGGATGGCTGCGGCGCAGGCTTCAGCCGCGCGGGGGGAAGATGCCCTGCAGGGCGATGCAGAAACTGAGCGTGAGGTAGGGCTGCATGTTGTTGTGCGGCTGATCACCGCCAACGGGTGCCAAGCTCTCGGGCGCGAGCATGGCGAGGTTGCTCGGCGCCGCGTACTGGCCGATGCCAATGCCGGTAGCCGGCAGCTCACCCTCGGGCTGGCGGCTGATGCCGTCGGCCAGCGAAGCGCGCACCGAGTGGGCGTGGCTGGGGATCTCGGATTCCAGCAGGGTCACGGTCCGGGACCCTCCGCTCTCGCCGAGATCACGCAGGCTCAGGCCCGGGCCATGGCCGGGGTGCATGGGCGCGCGGCCCTGCAGGTCCGGCAGTGCGAAGTTGCTCATGCCGTTTCCACCGTAGGTGGTGCCGAGCAGGGAGAACAGCGCCGTGTTCTGGGACAGCGGCAGCAGCTGGCCATCGCAGAAGGCCCAGCCGCGGGGAGCGAAGTTGAACGGGAAAATGCGGATTTCTGCCACGAAGGGATCGGCCACGGAACGCTCCTTCAGTTCGGCTGCGGAAAGATGCCGAACAGCGAGATGATGAAGCTCACGCACAGGTAGGGCTGCAGGTTGGTGTGCGGCTGGCTGCCGCCCACCGGCCCAATCGTTGCGGGGGCGAGATTGGTCAGCGGTGCATCCGATCCGTAGGGCGAGACGGTAGCGCCGGTACTGGCCGCCATCACCTGCAGGCGCGCGGCCTGGGTGGTCGCGGTGTTCCGGGTGGCCAGCAGCGGATGCGCATGTGCCGGGATCTGGTTCACCGTGAGCGTGACTTCTTCGGCCCCGCCGGTTTCGGCGAGGATGAAGCCGTTGCCCTGGTGGATGGGGATGCGCCCGCGCAGGTCCGGCAGGGCGAAGGTGTTCTGGCCATCGCCGCCGTAGGTGGTGCCGATCAGCTGGAACAGGGTCTCGTTCTCGGAGATCGACAGCAGCTGGCCTTCGCAGAACATCCAGCCGGCAGGCGCGAAGTTGCCCGCGAACATGCGGACCTCGCCGACATAGGGGGTTGCCATGGGTGGACTCCGTCAGGGCGTCAGTTGGGCGAGGGGAAGATGCCCTGCAGGGCGATGCAGAAGCTGAGGGTGAGGAAGGGCTGCATGTTCAGGTGCGCCTGCGATCCGCCGACGTTGGTGACGGCGGTCGCCGCCATCGGCGCAAGGTTGGCGGGGGCAGACCACAGGTTGGAGGCGCTGGAGTTGGACAGCGCGAGGTTTACGGTGGGCGTGTTGTCCGTGGCCGTCTGGTTGCTGGCCTGCATCACGTGCGTATGGGTGGGCAGCTCGGCGATGGACAGCGTATGCGCCTGCTCGCCGCCCCGTTCGCCCAGGGTGTGGACGCTGCCAACATGGATCGGCGTGCGCCCGCGCAGGTCCGGCAACGCAAAGTTGGTCTGGCCATTGCCGCCGAAGGTCGTGCCCAGCAGCGAGAACAGCGCCTGGTTCTGGTTGATCGGCAACAGCTGGCCATTGCATAGCGCCCAGCCCCGGGGGGCGAAGACGAAGCTCATCATGCGGATTTCGGAGAGGAAGGGGTCAGCCATGGTGGTCTCCAGTGCGCTGCTTGCGACGCCACGCGCAGTGCGCGGATAAAGTGGGTGCGAACAGCCGCCGCGGCGCGGGCAGCGCACCTTCGACGTCTGCGACGGACGCGCCCGGTGCCGCAAGGCACCGGGCGCTGCGGGATTACGGGAAGCTGCAGTTGCTGAACCCAAGACTCGCGGAAATCAGCAAGGTGCCGCCACCCGCGGGGTTGAGTCCGTTCACGAAGTTCTCCACCCCCGGCGAGCCGGTGGCGGCCATGCCGACCACGCCGAACGCGAACTGACCCGGGGCCGTGCCCTGCTTGCGCAGGCCAATTCCCAAGGCCGTCGGAAAGCCCACGCTGGGCGCGCTGGTGTTGCCCGAGATGTCCAGGCACACGGTGTCGTTCTCGCCATCGCCCCCATTGCCCGAGTCGATGCGGATGCCCTGGCGCGCGCCGCTCAAGGGCGCGGCGACGCTGTTGTTCTGCACGCGCGCGCGCAGGGTGCCGTTGCTATCGCGGGCGACCAGCAGGATGCCGTTGCCATCGGTCTGGCTGATGGTGTTGCCGCGCACCGTGATCGTCATCTGCGGCGCATCGGACACCCCGAAGGTATTGCTGACCCCGCCACCGATGCCCTGCGACGCGAAGCTGTTGTTCGGCGCGATCACGTTGTTCTCGATCAGCGAGGTGACGTTGGCGAGGCCGAAAGCGGAGTGGCTGATGCCGATGCCGGTGACGTTGCTGATCGGGTTGGCGACGGTGCCGTTGTTGGAGATGTTGAAGTTGCCCTGGCCGCGCCCCGCGACGTTGGCGACGATGCCCTCGGCACCGATCCGGTTGGCCGCACTTTCGCCGGCGATGCGGTTGCCGGTGATGTTGATGATGTTGGTCGCGCTACCGGGCGTGCCCATCGAGCCCACAGGCGCCGCAGGCGAAGTGGCGTTGCCGCCCTGCACCTGGATGCCGCCGCCGCCCGGGAAGTTGCTGATGACGTTGTTGGTGATATCGGCACGGCTGACGCTGGCGACGGCGGAGGCCGAACCACGGGCGATCAGACCAATGCCCCAGCCCTGCGACGTGGCCGCCGAGGTGCTGCTGGTCAGCGTGTTGCCGCTGATGGTCACCGAGCTCAGCGTGCCGTTGAAGTTGAACAGCTCGATGCCGTGGTGGCGGGAGTTGCTCAGGCTGCTGTCGGTGATCGACACCGCGCCAAACACGTTGCGCTCGGTGCCGGCCGCGGTGGCGTTGAAGGCGATGTTGGCCGAGTTGTTGGCAATCGCCGCACCGGTGCCGTCGATGCTGCCGCTGGCGAAGGTGAAGCCATTGACTTCGGTGCCGTTGACGCCGTTGCCGCCGGTGTTCTGGATGCGCATGCGCGTGATCGACGGCGCCACCGTGTTGACCAGCTGCACGCCGTGGCTGCTGGTGTTGGCGATGAAGCCACCGGTGCAGGTCGCGCTGCTGGTGCAGGTGCCGCCGCTGCCGGTGATGGTGAGCGCGCCGAGGGTGCCGGTGTTGCTGAGCAGGATGCCGTGCACGCCGCCCAGCGACTGCACGCGCGTCGCATTGAGGCCATTGGCGCCGATCGTGGTGTTCTGCACGTCGATGGCGATTCCGCCAGAGTTGGTGAGCTCGCCGGCGGCGACGTTGCCGACGGTCAGCGTCCCCGCATTGCTGGCGCGCAGGGCCACGGTGTTGGAACTGGTGACCCGGACGATGTTGCTGAAGGTGTAGCTGCCGGTGTTGTTGGCGAGGTTGATGCCGCCGCCGCTTTCGCCCGCATCGTCGTGATCGATGATCAATTGCTGGCCGAAGGTGAGTCCGGCCGGGCTGGCGCTGTTCTGGATGTCGATCGCCGGGGTGCCCGTGCCAAGGGCACCGTCCGAAGCGATCGTACCGGTCATGCTGCCCGACAGGGTCATGCCGCTGATCTGCATGCTGCGCGCCGCTGCGGTGAAGATCGACACGTTACCGTCGAGCACCAGGGTGCCGCCGCCGCTCGCGGCCAGTGCGGTCCCGGCCAGTCGACTGGCGTTGGTTCCGAGTTCGGCATTGGTGGTGATGGCGATGGTAGCGCCCGTGTTGTTCAACAGCTGCACCGCCGGGTTGGTGCCGTTGCCTGTGAACACCTTGCTTGAGCCACTGAAGGTGATGGTGCCGCCCGTACGGCCGCTCACGCGCAGGCCCTGGTTGCCGGCACCGCTGCCGCACAGGGCGGAGCAGGTGAGATCGCCGGACAGGCTCAGGTTGGCAGCACCCGCGCCTTCGATATCGATCAATCGACCTGCGCTGGCCTTGGCGATCGTGCCGGCGTAGCTCAGCGAGGCCGTGCCGGTGCTGAACTGGAAGGCGGTGCCGGTGGCACCGCTCAGGGCACCGCTGCCGAAGTTGGCGCTTCCGGCCACTGCGCTCAGCACGATGTTGCTGGCGCCGCTGCTGGAAATGACCTGGTCGAAGGCCGTGCTCGCCGGCGCTTCCGCCAGCGTGCCGTTGCCCAGGCTGAGCGCCTGGCCGCTGCCGCTGATGCGGTTGTCGCCCAGGGTGAGGGTGCCGAAGTCATTGCCGACCAGGCCGATGCCGGCGGTGTTGCCGATCTCGATGCCGCGCAGGCTGTTGCCGGCCGCCAGGGTGATGGCGTTGCCTGCAGCGGTGGTGAGCAGCGGCCGGGTGCCGCCGATCGTCGGGCGCACGGCGCTGCCGGCCGGCGGGCTCAATCCGAACAGGCTGTCGAAGCTGGTGGCGCTGGCCACGCTGACGCCCTGGCCGATCAGCCACTGGCCAGGCAGCAGGGTGGCACCCGCGCTGTAGCTGCCGCTGGCCACGAAGACCCGCCCATTGGCGCCGGCCGCGGCGGTGGCGGCGGCCAGGGTGTTGAAGGGACGCGCCAGGGTGCCGTCGCCACCCGCCGCAGCAGCGGCATCGACGAACCACACGGCGTTGCCGGACAAGGCGATGGTCGCGGTGGCGACCGTACAGGCGGGCGGCAATGGCACGCCGGAGTCGCAAACCTGGAAGTCGAAGCTGTCGCTCGCCAGCGCCGCGCCCGCCGGGGGCTGGTAGCTCCAGCTGCCGTCGGCGGCCACGCTCACGCGCCCGCCCTGGGCGGTGGGGGCGTTGGTCTGCACGGTCGCGCTGAAGGGCGCCGCCCCTGGTCCGTCGGCGGGATCGCTGACATTGGCCAGCAGGCTCTCGGGCGAGGCGCTGCCCAGGCTGCGGCCGATGTGGCGGGCCACGGCCACGTTGGTCGGTGGCACCACCACCGGCGGGTCATTGATCGGGTTGACCGTGATGCTGAACTCGACCGCGGCCGAGGTGTCCGCGCCGCCGTTGGCGGTGCCGCCGTCGTCCTGCAGCACCACGCTGAGGTTGGCCACGCCGTTGGCGTTCGGCGCCGACTCGAAGCTCAGTGCGCCGGTCGTGGCATTGATGGCCGGCAGGGCGGTGAACAGGGCGGGGTTGTCATTGGCCAGCACGATGAAGCCGAGGCCCTGGGTGATGCCCGGCTCGCCGTCGTCGATGGCCGTGGCCCAGACCGCGCTGTAGGGGCCGCTGTCCTCGTCGACCGCCACGTTGCCAGCGTTCATGAAGCTCGGGGCCGAGTTCACGAACTGCACCTCCAGCGTGAACTGCTGGGGCGCACTGGCGTTGACGCCGCCGTTGTCTGTGCCGCCGTCATCGTTCAGCACCACGCTGATGGTGGCGACGCCGAAGCTGTTGGCGGACGCCGCGTAGCTCAGGGTACCGGTGCCGGCGTCGATCGCCGGCGGGGTGCTGAAGCCAAGGTTGCCGGTGGTGCCGATGACGGTGACGGTGAAGCTCAGGTTCTGCCCCGCCTCATCGACCGGGCCCGGGCTGATGCCTGTGGCGAAGCCGGGCACCGTCTGCGGCGGCGAGTTCGCCAGCACGCTGGGGGCGGTGGCCGGAATCGAGAAGCTGGGCGCGTCATTGACCGTGGTGACCTCGATCGCCAGCTGCACCGGGGGACTGACGTCGACGCCGCCGAAGTCGGTGCCGCCGTCGTCGCGCAGCACCACGCTGAAGCTGGCGCTGCCGTTGGTATCGGGGGCGAGCGCGAAGCTCAGCACGCCGGTGGGGCTGATGCTCGGCGGCGTGGTGAAGGCCAGGGTGCCGGTGGTTCCGGTGGCAGTGAGCTCGAAGCTGAGCGCCTGGGTGCCGCCGTCGTTGTCGTTGATGTTGGTGGCCCAGGCCGCGCTGTAGGGGGCGCTGTCCTCCAGCACCACCACCGGGCTGGGGCCGGGCGTGAAGCTGGGTGCGTCGTTGACGTTCACCACCTGTAGGGTGAAGACCTGCGGCGCGCTGGTGTCGACGCCGCCGTTGGCGGTGCCGCCGTCGTCGCGCAGCACCACGCTGACCGTGGCGGTGCCGGAGGTACCGTTGGTGGCCACAAAGCTCAGGTTGCCGTTCGCGGGGTTGATCGCGGGCGGCTGTGCGAAGGTCAGGCTGCCGCTGGCACCGGTGACGCTGACGATGAATTCCAGCGTCTGGGCCGCCTCGTTGGCGGGGCCGGCGCTGATCGCCGTGGCAAAGGCCGCCTGCACCACCGGGCCGGCATCCTGCAGCACCGGGCTGGCCGCGGCCGGGATGACGAAGGACGGCGCGTCGTTCACCGCGGTCACATTCAGCACGAGTTCCACCGGCGCGCTCTGGTCGACGCCGCCGTTGTCGGTGCCGCCGTCGTCGCGCAGGGCCACGCTCAGGGTGGCGCTGCCATTGGCATCCGGCGCGGGGGTGAAGCTCAGCTCGCCGGTCGGACTCAGGGCCGGGCCGCTGACGAAGAGGGCCGGGTTGGAGTTCGACAGCACCACGAAACTCAGCGCCTGGATGCCGCCGTCGTTATCGTTGAGGTCCGTGGCCCAGGCGGCTGCGTAGGCGCCGCTGTCCTCCAGCACCGTGATCGGGCTGGGGCCCGGGGTGAAGCTGGGCGCGTCGTTGACGTTGGTGACCTGGAGGGTGAAGGTCTGCGGAGCACTGGTGTCGACGCCGCCGTTGGCGGTGCCGCCGTCGTCGCTCAGCACCACGCTCACGGTGGCGGTGCCGCTGGTGCCGGCCTGCGGGGCGTAGCTCAGGCTGCCGTTGGGCGCGAGCGCCGGCAGGCTGGAGAAAGCCAGGTTGCCGGTGGTTGCGGTCACCGTGGCCGTGAAGCTCAGCACCTGGCCGGCCTCGTCGGGCGGGCCGGCGCTGATGGCGGTGGCGAACGCCGGCACGGTCTGCGGGCCCGCGCCTTCGAGCACGGCCGGGGCGCTGGCCGGAATCATGAAGCTGGGCGCGTCGTTGACCGGCGTCACCGTGATCGTGAAGTTGGCGATCGGCGACACGTCCACGCCGCCGTTGGCGGTGCCGCCGTTGTCGCGCAGGCGCACGCCGAGATCGGCGCTGCCGTTGGCGTCGGCGGCCAGGGTGAAGCTCAGCACTCCGCTGGCGCTGATCGCCGGCGCCACGGCGAACAGGGCCGGGTTGGTGTTGCCGGTGAACTCGAAGGTCAGCACCTGCGTACCGTCGTCGCCGTCGCTGATCGCCGTTGCCCAGGCCGCCGAATAGGGCGCGCTGTCTTCCAGCACGGTGACCGGGCTGGGGCCGGGCGTGAAGCTCGGGGCATCGTTGACGTCGTCGACGCTGATGGTCATCACCGCCGTGGCGCTGAGGGCCGGCGTGCCGCCATCGCTGACCTGCACCTGCAGGCTGTAGGGCGAGGCCGCCAGGCTCAGGGCGTTGGCATCGGCGACGGTGATCTGGCCGCTTGCGGTATTGATCGCAAACACGGCCTGCCCGGTGCCGCCCACCACGCTGTAGCTCAGCTGGCCGTTGGCGCCAGCGTCCGGATCGCTGGCGATGACCGTGCCGACCAACTCGCCATTGACGGCATTCTCGAACACCGAGAAGGCCTGGGCGGCGATCTGCGGCGCCTCGTTGAGGTCGTTCAGCGTGACGGTAACCTGCCGATTCAGGCTGAAGCCCGCAGCGCCCTGCAGGGTAACGGCCACGTCGAGCGTGAAGCTGGGGCGAGTCTCGAAATCGAGCTGGCTGCTGTCGGCGACGCGGATCTCGCCGGTAGCGGCATCGACGCTGAAGCCGGCGCTCGGGCTCTGCGACGACAGCGCGAAGCGCAGCAGGGTCGACAGCCCGCCCGGAGCAGTGTTGATGCTGCCGACCAGGGTGGTGTTCGGGGTGTTCTCATCGACGCTGAAGCTGGTCTGCAGGAAGGGCGGCACCAGCACCGGCAGGCGCATCTCGGTGACGTCGAAACGGAAGAACACGTGGCCGCCGTCGCGGGCGGCATAGACGCCGCGCAGATCCACCTGGGGTTCGGGCTGGGTGGTGTCGCCGGCGGGATCGACCAGCAGCGGGGCCACGTTCCAGTCACCGATCTCGCCGTCGAGGATGAAGCCTGCAGCCCAGGCGATGCCCGCGCTGGACATCGCGCCGACCATCAGTGCGGCCAGCATCAGGCCGGGGTGGCGGCGCAGGGTCCAGGCCGCGGCCACGCCCAGGGCCAGGCAGAGCAGCATCAGCGACCAGGCGCTGGCAGCGGGAACGATTACCGGCCGCTGCACCGGCGGCGGCAGCACGGGCACACCCAGGCCCACGGCGAGTACCGGGCCAGCAGCATCGGCAGCGCCCAGCAGCGGGCTGCTGGCGAGGAAGCCGAGATTCCAGTCGGTGCCCGGTGCGCCGCCGAGCAGCGCGATCTCGAAACCCAGCTCGACGACATCGGTCGGCCCGGGGCCGTTGTCGATGCCGACCGGATGGCCGGCCGCCAGATTCTGGGGCGCTGAGAAACTGCCGCCTTCACAGAGGCTGAGCTGCTGGGTCTGCACCTGCAGGGGCTCGAACGAGACCTGTGCATCCAGGCGCGCATCCACGCCGGCCATGACACCGTTCGGCGTGGCCACGGTGCAGCCCGTGGCGGGATCGTTGTCGCTGTCGATCAAGACCGAGTAGGTGTAGGCCTGGGCCGCCAGCGGCAGGCTCCCCACGGCGAGCAGCGCGAGCAGCATCAGGCGACGCATGCCGCGCTCGATTGGTGTTTTCATTCGATGTCCCCGTGTATTTGAACCGCAAGCCGTCCGCTGGCCCCACCGCGGCGGCTGCGCAAAGTACCCACAGTGTCTGCTTCCCGAGGCGACATGGAAAGCACTACGCTGCATTCGATGCGCACTTGGATGCGCGCGGGCAGAACCGGGGACGGAGCCTGGCCTGTCAGATCCGACAGGCGGCACGGTGCGCTGAAGCACGCCCTCGGGGTGCCGCGGTCTTGGTGGGGCCAGGGGCGGGCTGGGGCTTCGGTGGGGATCGGGGCCAGGGTTGGGGAACCACGGTGCGCCGAAGCGCACCCCACCGGGATACCGCGGCTTCGACTTGGGGAGGGCTAGTCCGACCTCGTGCGGAGAAAGCGGGCGATCGAGGGGGGTGGGCGCTTGCCTTCGAACTCGGCGGCGATGTCGATGTAGCCGCGGGTGAGCGCGACCTCGCGCGGGCTGCGCGCCAGCGCGTCGCGCAGCTCGGGGTTGGCGCCGGCGCGCAGCAGCTGCTGCACCGCGGCCAGCAGGCCGTGCTGGGCGGCCCAGTGCAGGGCCGAGAAGCCGCGCTGGTCCTGCAGGTCGGGCTGCGCACCCCGCTCGAGCAGGGTCTCCAGCTGCAGCTGCAGCACGCCGACCGGGCCGGCCGGCGTGCCGGGCGGCTCGGCCGCGCCCAGCAGCAGGTGCAAGGGGGTCTCGCCGAGCGCGTTGGGCACGGCCAGGGCCGTGGCGTCCGGGGCCAGCGCCGCCCACAGGCGGCGCGCCTGCTGCGGGTCCTCGCCGCGGAATCCGAAGCGCCCGGCGTGGTGGGCGGCGGTGTTGCCCTCGGCATCGACCGCCTCACGCACCGCGCCCGCGGCAAGCAGGCGCTCGGCGGCACCGGCCTGGCCCAGGGCGGCGGCCAGCATCAGCGGGCGCAGGGCGCCCGGCAGGCTCTGCTCGGCGTGCGCGCCGGCCGCCAACAGCAGTTCCACCACGGCGTCATGGCCCTGGCTGATCGCTGCGGTCAGCGCGGTCATGCCGCTGTCGGCGGCCAGGGCGGGATCCAGCCCGGCGCGCAGCAACACCGCGACCACCTCGACATGGCCGGCCCCGGCGGCTCGCAGCAGGGCGCTGGCGCCACGCAGGTCGCGGGCGCCGCGGCCGAGGCCCAGCTCCAGAAGGCAGCCGCAGGCCAGGGCGTCGCCGGCGACGGCGGCGGCGATCAGGTCGGCATCGCGCAGCGGTCGGCCCGGGTGTGGCCACTGAGGCCATTCGAGCCAGCGCAGCAGTTCGGCATCGTCGGCCGAGATCGCCAGCCCCAGGGCGCTCTGGCCGTCCGGGCCGCGCCGCTGGGGACTGGCTCCTGCGCACAACAGGGCGCGCACGGCGGCGTGATCCGCGCGCCGACAGGCCAGCTGCAGGGGTGTACGGCTGTCGCGCGGGCTCGCCTCCGGATCCACGCCGATGTCCAGCAGGCGCCGCAGCAGGCGCGTGAAGCCGAGCTGCACGCAGAGGCCGAGCGCGGTCTCGCCCTCGCAGTCGGCAAAGGGGTCGGCTCCGCACTCGAGCAGGCGCAGGGCGAAGTCTTCGTCCTCGCCGCCGACCCGCGCGCCGAGGCAGGCGTGCAGGTAGTGGGCAAGCCCACCGCGACCAGCGACCGCGGTGCCCTGTTCCAGCAGGGCCTGCAGGGCGGGCGGCACCTGCGCGGCGCGACCCAGCAGGCGCTGCCAGAGCGCCTCGCGGGAATGCTCGCCCGCCGCCGGCAGTGCCGCCGCCAGGCAGGCGAGCACCGATCCCGGCTGGCTGGCGGCGTGGTCCTCGAACAGTTCGGACAGCACAGCAGGCGAGGGCGCAAGCTCGCGCAGCAGCTCGGGCAGCAGGTCCGGGCGGCCGCGCCGAAGGGCGCGGCGCAGGCGTTCGCGGGCGGCCTCGTCGAGATCCTCCGCGGCAGCCGGGGGCTCCACCACCTCGTCCACCGCGGCCGGCAGCGGCTGGTCGGGGTCGATGCGAGCCACCAGGTCCCAGCGCTGCTGGCGCCGCGCGAACTCCAGCGCATCGTGTCCGGCGGCACAGCGCAGGCCCGGGCTCGCGCCCATCTGCAGCAGGCGGGTGACGGTGTCGGCATCGGCACGCGCCGAGCCGCAGGCGATCAGCAGGGCGCTGCGGCCCGCGGCATCCACGGCATCCACCTGCGGCGACTTGCGGCGCAGCGCCTCGATCACCTCGGTGGCGCCGGTGCGGGCGGCCTCCATCAGCGGGCGCACGCCCTGCTGGTCGGCCAGATCGACGCTGGCGCCAGCCTTCAGCAGGGCCCCGACCACGCCGGCATTGCCGGCCAGGCAGGCCTCCAGCAAGGCCGTGCGCCCGAGCCGGCCGCTGGCATCCGGGCGCGCCTTGTGGCGCAGCAGCAGCTCGACGCCCACCGGGTCGTCCTCGCCCGCGGCGGCGGCCAGCAGGGCCGGCTGCCCGCCCTGCGGCTCGCAGCGGGCACCGCGCTCCAGCAGGAAGCGCGCCAGCCGCCAGCTGCCGGCGGCGCAGGCCTCGAACAGGGGGCTGTGGCCGTGGTTGTCGAGGGCATCGATCGCCGCGCCGGCATCCAGCAGCTGGGCGGCGACCTCGGGATCGCTGCTGCGGGCGGCGTAGTGCAGCGGCGTGCGGCCCTCGGCGTCGCGGCCGCGCGGATCGGCGCCGTTGGCCAGCAGCATGGCCACCGCATCCGGGCGGCCATGGTAGCTGTCGCGGGTGGCCGCCAGCAGCGGCGCCAGCCCGCCCTCGGCCGCATTCAGATCCACCCCGCGCAGGATCAGGGCGCGCAGCAGGCGCAGGTCACCGAGCAGGGTGGCGAGCACGGCCAGACCGCGCTGGTCGCGCCCGGCCGGCGGCGCGGGCGCGGCGGGGTCCTTGGGCAGTCGATCGAGCAGCTCGAGCGCGCGCTCGACCTGGCCGCCTCGGGCAGCGGTGTAAAGGGCCTCGACCGGATCCAGCACGCGCACGTCGCTGGCGAGCTTGACGGCCACGGCTTCCTCGGCGGCCTGGGCCAGCGGATCGGGCTCCACCGCCACCAGCGCCATCGGCACCGCGGCATCGACCAGGATCGCGGTGGCCAGCTGGGCCAGGCCCAGCGCCAGCAGCGGCGCCAGCACCAGCAGGTGCGCGGCCAGCAGTAGACCGACCAGGTCCGGCCCCGGCGGCCGCGGCAGCGCAAACGCCAGCAGCGGCGGCACCAGCAGCAGCATCAGCAGCACGGCACCGACCGCCGCGCGCGCGGGGCCGACCGTGCCGCGCTCGCCCAGCAGCCGGCGCTGCAGGCGCGCCCGCGCCAGATGCTGTCCCAGGCTGCGCTTGGCCGGCGGCTCCGGCATCAGCAGCAGGCAGGGCTCGATGAAGACGCGGCTGGCGAGCAGCCCGGCCAGGCCAAGGCCGCCGCAGAACAGCAGCACCGCGCTCAGCGCGCCGCTGGCCAGCAGGCGCTCGAAGGGCCACAGCAGCAACAGCGCACCCACGGCGAGCGAAGGCAGCAGCACCAGACCACCGCCAAGCAGGCCGCGCAGCAGGGCATCGCCAGTGGCCGGCACCGAGACCCGCGGCGCCAGCAGCACCGCGCCGGCCTGCTGCAGCCCAAGGCCCATGGCCAGCAGGGGCAGGCCGGCCCAGGCCGGCCAGCCCAAGGCCGACGGCAGCAGGTAGGCCGCCGCCAGCAGGGGCAGCGAGAGCAGGACCGCGATCAGCAGGGCGCGCGGCCGCGCCGGCAGGAATTCGACCTCGCCGGGCAGCTCAACGGCCATGCGCGGGCATCTGGTCCGGCAGGTCGAAGGACGGCGGCGGCAACTGCACGTGGAAGCCGCGCTCGCGCAGGTTGGTGCGCACCACCTCGCTGTCCTCTCGGGCCAGGCGGCGCTCCGGCGTCAGCTCGAAGCTCAGGCTGTGCACCAGCGGCCAGAGGCTGGCGCGCAGCGGCTCGGGCAGGCAGTCGAAGCCGCCCTCCTCGCGCAGGTAGACATAGGTATCGGCGCGCTTTTCGCTGCGGTAGACGTGGCAACGCATCAGGTGGGCTGCAGTACGGCGGGGGGATGCGCGCAAGCATAGCCGCTCGCGCGCATCCCGCAGCCTTCGGCGCCGCCTTACAGACGCGGGAAGCGGGTCGGCGCCGGCGGTGCCTCGATGCGCCGCGGCGGGCTGGCCTCCAGCGCACGCAGCAGCTCGGCGACCGCGCGTTCCAGGCTGGGATCGCGGCCGGCGGCGAGCAGCTCGGGGCGGTCCACCACCTGGATGTCCGGCGCCACGCCCTCGTCCTCCACCGCCCAGTTGCCCTCGGTGTCCATGAAGCGGAAGGTCGCCGCCAGGATGGCGCCGCCGTCGGCCAGGCGCGGATTGCCGCTGATGCCGATCAGCCCGCCCCAGGTGCGGGTGCCGATCACCGGGCCCAGGCCCAGCTTGCGGAAGTAGTAGGGCAAGGCGTCACCGCCGGAGCTGGACAGGCCGTTGACCAGCATGGCCTTGGGCCCGGCGTGGTGCAGCAGCGGGGTCGGGTTGGGCTCCAGCCCGCGGCGCTTCCAGAAGTTCAGCGGCTGCCGCGCCAGCAGCTCGATCATGCGGTCGGGGATGAAGCCGCCGCCGTTGTAGCGGTCGTCGATGATCAGCGCGTCCAGGTGCGCATAGGCCAGCATGCCGCGGTGCAGCTCGCGGTTGCCGTCGGCGGCGGTGTTGGGCAGGTGGATGTAGCCGATGCGGCCGCCGGACAGTTCCGCGGCAAGACGACGGCGCTCATCCACCCAGTCCTTGTAGCGCAGGGCCTGCTCGCTGGTCAGGGTGCGCACCCGCACCTCACGGGCGCCGGCTTCCTCCGGCCGCCGGTTCACGCGCAGGCTGACGATCTGGTCGCCCTTGCCTTCCAGTAGCTGGTAGACGTTGGCCACGCCGCGGGTCGACACGTTGTCCACCGCGAGGATGAACTCGCCCTCGCGGACCTCGCTGTGGGCCTCGGTCAGCGGGCTCCGCAGGGCCGGGTTCCAGTTCTCGCCGGCGAACACCCGGCCGACCTCGAAATAGCCGCTGGCGTGCGCGCGGATGTCCGCGCCCAGCAGGCCGCCGGGGCGGCGCGCCACCTGCGGCTCGTCGCCGCGCTCCACGTAGACATGGCCGGCATTGGTCTCGCCGGCGAGCTCGGTCAGCAGGTAGTCGAGGTCCGCGCGATGCGCCACGTGCGGCAGCAGCTCGGCGTAGCGGTCGCGGATCGCCGGCCAGTCCTGGCCGTGCATGCCGGGGTCGTAGAACCAGTCGCGCAGGATCCGCCAGGCGTCGGTGTAGAGCTGGGCCCATTCGCGGCGCGGGTCGATGCGCAGCTGCATGCCGTCGAGCTTGAGCGCGCCCGCGTCGAAGTCGACCTCGGGCTTGGCCTCGACGATGGCGAAGCGCTCGCCGCGACGCAGCAGCAGATGGCTACCCTTGGCCGAGAGCACGTAGCCAGTGATCTGTCCGGCCACGGTCTTGGGCTGCTCGTCTTCCAGGCCGAGGAAGCGCAGCTCGCCTCCGCCCTGCCCGCCGGCCACGAAGAACACGCCCTTGGCGTTGGCGGACAGCCCCTGGTAGCTGCCTGCCGGGGCCTTCAGCGCCACCACCCGCTGGTTGAAGCCGGGCACGTCGATGCGCAGGCGCGCGGCAGCCTGCGCACGCGCGGCATTGCCGTTGCCCGCGGCCGGTGCGGCGGCGCCGGTCTCGTCGCTGCGCGGCGCGTACAGCGGCGGACCGTCGGCGGCCAGCGGCGCGGCATAGATGCGGGTGGCGTTCTGGTAGAGGTAGTTGAACTCGAAGGCGGAGAACGCGAGGTTGAAGTCGCGGTTGGACAGGAAGTACAGGTAGCGTCCCTCGGGGTCGAAGGCCGGGCTGAACTCGGCAGTCTCGTCCGGGGTGAGCTGCTGGCTGGCGCCGGTGTCCAGCGCATGCAGCCAGATCGAGGGATTGCGGCTGCCGCCGGTCTTCACGTAGGCCACGAAGCGGCTGTCCGGCGACCAGGTGTACTGGGTGATGTCCTCCAGGCGCGAGCTGTCGATCTCGCGGGTGCTGCCGCTGGCTACCTCGACCAGGCGCAGGCGCTGGCGCTTGTCGCCATAGACGAAGAAGCGGCCATCCGGCGACCACACCGGCGGAAAGCGCCAGATGTCGCCGTCGGTGCTGACCCGGCGCGGCGGGCTCGCGCCGTCCTGGGCCTGCACGTGGATCTCGTATTCGCCGCTGGCGTCCGACAGCCAGGCCACGCTGCGACCGTCCGGCGACCAGCTCACGCTGTGCTCGCGCACGTCCGGGCTGCGGCTCAGATTGCGCACCTCGCCATGCTTGGCCGGCACGCTGAACACCTCGCCGCGGGCGCCAAACAGGGCGCGCTTGCCGTCGGGCGCGATGTCGAAGCTCTCGATGTGCTTGGCCGCATCGACAAAGCGCGGCAGGGTGTGCGGCAGGTCGCCGCGCACGCTGATCGGGATGCGCCGGGTCTCGCCGCTGGCCGGCAGGTACTGCCAGATCCAGCCGCCGTTCTCGAACACGATGCTGTCCGGGCCGGCGCTGGGCCAGAGCACGTCGAAGCCCTCGAACTGCGTCACCTGGCGCGGCTCGCCGCCGCTGGGAGACATCTCGAACAGGTTCAGAGTGTAGTTGCGGTCTGAAACAAAGAAGATGCGATCTCCCACCCACATCGGCTGGTGGTCGGTGGCCGGATGGTCGGTGAGCTGGCGCGAGGCCATGTTGGCCAGGTCGAAGATCCACACGTCCTGGGCGCGGCCGCCGCGATAGCGCTTCCACGCGCGGAAGTCGCGGTCGATCGGCGTATAGACGAACTGCGTGCCGTCCGGGCTCAGCATGCCGCCACCGCTCTCGGGGATCGGCAGGGGCTGCTCCATGCCGCCATCCACCGGCACCAGATAGGGCCGACCGCTGCGCTCGTCGAACGGCACCCGATTCATGCGCACCACCACGTGGCGACCGTCCGGGGTCCAGTCCAGCACCCGGTAGTCGGTGCCGCCGCGCGGCGGCATCGGGCCGACGTCGTTGTACCAGGTCAGCTGGCGCGGCTCGCCGCCGCCGGACGGCATCACATACACCTGGCGGGTGCCGTTGTATTCCGCCGAGAACGCGATCTGGCTGCCGTCCGGGCTGAACTTCGGATACAGCTCCATGCCCTCGTGCGAGGTCAGGCGCTGCGCCAGCCCGCCCTCGGTGGAGGCGATGTACAGATCGCCGGCGTAGACGAACACCACGCGCTCGCCGTGCACATCGGGAAACCGCAGCAGCCGGGTCTCGGCCTGCACCGGCATGAGGCCGGCAGCCGCCAGCAGGAACAGCAGCGCAAGCCGCGCTTGAAGGGTGATTCGGGGGGCCATGACGCGTCCTCTCCAGTGGATGGCAGGGCGCAGTCCTTGGGCGCCCGTCGCCATGGTGCCGCAGCGCGCGCTTGCTGTCCCCTGACGGACGTCGGGGCCGCGTCGCTTACAGCAGCAACCGCCGGATATCCGCCAGCTGCTTGGCGAAGAAGCTGGCGAAGCGGGCGGCTTCGGCGCCGTCGATGACGCGGTGGTCGTAGGACAGCGACAGCGGCAGCATCAGCCGCGGTGCGAACTCCTTGCCGTTCCAGACCGGGCGGATCTCGCTCTTGGAGACGCCGAGGATGGCGACTTCGGGGGCGTTGATGATCGGGGTGAAGCTGGTGCCGCCGATGCCGCCCAGGCTGGAGATGGAGAAGCAGCCGCCGGACATGTCGGCCGGGCCGAGCTTCTTGTCGCGTGCCTTCTTGGAGATCTCGCCGAGCTCGGCGGCGAGCTGCAGCAGGCCCTTTGAGTCAGCGTCGCGGATCACCGGCACCACCAGGCCATCGGGGGTGTCGACCGCGATGCCGATGTGGAAGTACTTCTTGAAGACCAGGTTCTCGCCGCTTTCGTCCAGCGAGGCGTTGAAGCTGGGGAAGGCCTTGAGCGCCGCCACCGCCGCCTTGATCAGGAACACCAGCGGGGTGATCTTCTGGTTCGGGTTCTCCTCGCCCATCTTCTTGCGGAAGGCCTCCATCTCGGTGATGTCGGCCTGCTCGAACTGGGTGACGTGCGGGATCATCGCCCAGTTGCGGGCGAGGTTGGCGCCGGAGATCTTCTTGATGCGCGACAGCGGCTGGGTGTCGACTTCGCCGAACTTGGCGAAATCGACCTTGGGCCAGGGCAGCAGGTTCAGGCCGCCACCGCCACCGGCGGGGGCTGCCGAAGCCGGGCGCGACAGCGCCTGCTTGACGAAGGCGTTGACGTCCTCGCGGGTGATGCGGCCCTTGCGGCCGCTGCCGCTGACCTTGGACAGATCCACGCCCAGCTCGCGCGCGTGCAGGCGCACCGCCGGGCTTGCATGCGGAACGTTCGCTGGCAGCACGGTTTCAGCGCCGAAGCTGACCGGCGGCGTGCGCGGGGCCTCGGCGACAGGTGCAGGGGCTGCGGGCTGGGCGGGTTCGGCCTTCGCCGGTTCAGCCTTCGGCGCCTCGACCTTGGGAGCCTCGGCCTTGGCGGGCACCGATGCTTCCGCCTTGGCCGGCGCGGGCGCGGAGGCGGCGTCCTCCACCTCGATCAGGGCCACCACGGCGCCTTCGGACAGACTGTCGCCCAGCTTGACGCGCAGCTCCTTGACCACGCCCGCCACCGCGGACGGCACTTCCATGGTGGCCTTGTCGGATTCCAGCGTGACCAGGCCCTGGTCCTTGCCTACGCGGTCACCCACCGCCACCAGCAGCTCGATCACGGGCACATCGGTGTGGCTGCCGATATCGGGGACGCGGGCTTCGACCACGGTGGCCATGGATTCTCCTGGTAGGGCGGGATCGGGGGCCTATTGTGTCGGCGCCTGCCTGCGCGATCCAGCCTGTCCGCCTGCGTATGCTGCGGTCTGCCAGTGGTCTGCCCGCCGCCTGGACGCGCGGCCGGACTGTCCGGACCCGTGGCGGGTGTCCGCATCTGCGGACAGTGTGTGCGGCTGCGGACGCTGCGACGGCGTCGCAAATCGCTGATTTCATTGGGGTCCGGACTTGGCACGGCTCGTGCTGGAGTGGAGTTGCACCCTCCCCCGGAGCCCCGCCATGCTCGACCACCTGCTCGAGAACCTGCAGCACTACGCCTGGGAAGCCCTGGGTCTGGTGCTGGCCCTGCTCTGCTCCACCCTCACGCCCCTGCCCGATCGCCTGGACGCCGCCCTGTCGGCGCCGGCATCGACGCGCGCCCCGGCCTCGATCGAGCAACGACCCGACGCACGCTGCGAGACCTCCAGCGCCGACACCCGCCACGCGCAGGCCACCGACCGCGACTGCCCGCCGCAGGCGCAGCCGGCGGCCGGCACGCGCCGCCTGCCGGTGATCCAGCAGGCCTGAAGCGTTCCAGATGCCGCGGGGCGCAGGGACACGCCCTCCACCAGGGATGGGTGGCACGGCTAGCGTGACGCGCGTGACGAATCGCCCGATGGCTGGCGGTGGATTCGGATGCGAATCCAGGCGCGAGGAGGAGCCATAGCAGCGCTATGGCGACGACGAGGAACGCCGAGTCGCGCCCGAGGACACCGTCAGACGCGGGGGAATCGTTGCGCGCGGCACGCTCTGGAAGGCCGGGGGCGGAAGGATCAGCGCGCGCGCGAACTCCACCGCAGCAGCCAATGCACCGCCGCGCGGCGGCGCTCAAATGCGCCACGCAGGTGGCCCTGGATCAAGCTTGGCGCGACACGCCAGCATCGCGGCCACCAGCCACGGTGGGCTGGCGACGGCTGTGTGACCCGCGACGGCTTCAGCCCTCGCCCCGCTCCCGCGCGATCGCCCGGTAGCCGATGTCGCGGCGGAAGAAGCCGCCTTCGAAGCGGATGCCGCGCGCCACGCTGTAGGCACGCTCGGCGGCCTCGGCCACGGTCGCGCCGAGTGCGCACACCGTGAGCACGCGCCCGCCCGAGGTCAGCACGCGGCCCTCGGATTCAACGGTGCCGGAATGGAAGACCTGCGCATCCAGCGGCAGGGTGTTGTCGAGACCGTGGATTTCGTCGCCGCCGCGCGGACGCGCCGGGTAGCCGCCGGCCGCCATCACCACGCCCAGCGAGGGCCGCGGGTCCCAGTCGACCTGGATCTGGTCGAGTCGCGCGTCGAGCGCGGCCTCGACCAGTTCGACCAGGTCCGAGCGCAGGCGCAGCATGATCGGCTGGGTCTCCGGATCGCCGAAGCGCACGTTGAACTCCAGCACCTTGGGCGCGCCGGTCTTGTCGATCATCACGCCGGCGTAGAGGAAGCCGGTGAACGGCGCGCCTTCGGCGGCCATGGCCGCCAGCGTCGGCTCGATCACCTCGCGGCGGATGCGCGCATCGACCTCGGGCGTGACCACCGGCGCCGGCGAGTAGGCGCCCATGCCGCCGGTGTTGGGGCCGAGGTCGCCCTCGTCGCGGCGCTTGTGGTCCTGCGAGGTCGCCATCGGCTGGTAGTGCCGGCCATCGCAGAGCGCGATGTAGCTGGCCTCCTCGCCTTCGAGGAATTCCTCGATCACCACCCGCGCGGAGGCCTCGCCCAGCGAGTGCGCGCCGAGCATGTCGTGCAGGGCCTGCTCGGCATCGGCCAGCGTCAGCGCCACCACCACGCCCTTGCCGGCGGCCAGGCCATCGGCCTTGACCACGATCGGCGCGCCGACCTTGTGCAGGTAGGCCAGCGCAGGCTTGAGCTCGGTGAACACGCCGTAGTGCGCGGTGGGGATGTTGTGGCGGGCAAGGAAATCCTTGGCGAAGGCCTTGCTGCCCTCGAGCTGGGCAGCGATGCGCTTCGGGCCAAAACAGCGCAGGCCAGCGGCGCCGAAGCGGTCGACCACGCCGGCCACCAGCGGCGCTTCGGGGCCGACCACGGTCAGGCCCACGCCCTCGTCCTTGGCCAGCTTGAGCAGGCCCTCGATGTCGGTGGCGGCCACCGCCACGTTGCGCAGGCGCGGGGTGCGCGCCGTGCCGGCATTGCCGGGTGCCACCAGCACTTCGCTGACCTTGGGCGACTGCGCCAGCTTCCAGGCCAGCGCGTGTTCGCGACCACCGCCACCAATCACCAGAACCTTCATGCCGCTCTCCTCAAGTACGAATCAGTGTGGGCGCGAGGCGTGCGCGCGACGCTTTTCTCCCCTCTCCCCTTGTGGGAGAGGGGTCGGGGGAGAGGGGTAGGACGCTCGCGGCAAGCCCGCCCCCTCTCCCCCAGCCCCTTTTCCTTCGCTTCGCTCGGGCTCGTCGGATCATCCACTGCCACCGGCAGTGGACAAGCGATCCGCCTCGCTCCACGAGGGGAGAGGGGAGCAGATCCGGCCAGTCTGGATCCAACTCGCAGATCCCAGGCTTGCGGCTTCAAGCCCCTCTCCCCCGAGGAAGAAGGGCCCGACAATCAATGCCGGAAATGCCGCCGCCCGGTGAACACCATCGCCATGCCGTGCTCGTCCGCGGCGGCGATCACTTCGGCATCGCGCATCGAGCCGCCCGGCTGGATCACCGCGGCAATGCCGGCGGCGGCGGCGGCATCGATGCCGTCTCGGAAGGGGAAGAAGGCGTCGGAGGCCATCACCGAGCCGGGCACGACCAGCCCTGCTTCCTCGGCCTTCAGGCCGGCGATCTTCGCGCTGACCACGCGGCTCATCTGGCCGGCGCCGATGCCGATGCTGCGCAGGTCGCGCGCATAGACGATCGCATTCGACTTGACGTACATCGCCACCTTCCAAGCGAACAGCAGGTCGGCCAGCTGCTTCGCATCCGGCTGCTTCGTGGTGACGCAGCGCAGGTCGGCGACGGTGAGCGCATCGGTGTCGGCGTCCTGCACCAGCAGGCCGCCGTTGATGCGCTTGTATTCGAACCCGACCGCTGCGCCGGCGAGTTCACCGCAGGCCAGCACGCGCACGTTGGGCTTCTTCTTGAACTCGGCCAGCGCGGCTTCGTCCACGCTCGGCGCGATCACCACCTCGACGAACTGCCGGCGCAGGATCTCGGCGGCGGTGGCCGCATCCAGATCGCGGTTGAAGGCGATGATGCCGCCAAAGGCCGAGGTCGGGTCGGTGGCGTAGGCGAGGTCATAGGCCGTGCCGAGCGACTCCGCCACGGCTACGCCGCAGGGGTTGGCGTGCTTGACGATCACGCAGGCCGGCGCCTCGAACTGGCGCACGCATTCCAGCGCGGCGTCGGCATCGGCGAGGTTGTTGTAGGACAGCTCCTTGCCCTGCAGGAAGCGCGAAGTCGCCACGCGGCCCGCGCCGGCGTTCGGCTCCAGATACAGCGCGCCGCGCTGGTGCGGGTTCTCACCATATCTCAGGCTGGCCGCGTGCTTGAGCGACAGATGCAGGGTGCTCGGCCACTCGGTGGGGGCTTCGACATCGCCAGCGCGACGCGACAGCCATTCGGCGATGCGGCCGTCGTAATGCGCGGTGTGGGCATAGGTCTTGGCGGCCAGCTCGCGGCGCAGAGCGGCTTCAGTGCCGCCGGCGAGAAGCGCCGCTTCGATGCGCGCGTAGTCGCTCGGATCGACCACCACGCTGACGCGCGCGTGGTTCTTCGCGGCCGCACGCAGCATCGCCGGACCGCCGATGTCGATGTTCTCGACCGCGTCCTCATAGCTGCAGTCGATTTTCGCGACGGTGGCCTCGAAGGGATAGAGGTTCACCACCAGCAGGTCGATCGGCGCGATGCCGTGTTCGGCCATCACCGCGGCGTCGATGTGTTCGCGGCCCAGCAGCCCGCCATGCACGCGCGGGTGCAGGGTCTTGACGCGGCCGTCCATGATCTCGGGGAAGCCGGTGAGCTCGGACACGTCGCGCACGCTGAGCCCGGCCTCGCGCAGGGCGCGGGCGGTGCCGCCGGTGGAGAGCAGTTCGACGCCGGCCTGCGCCAGCGCTTTCGCCAGCGGGATCAGCCCGGTCTTGTCGGAGACGGAGAGCAGCGCACGGCGGATCGGTTGCAGCGGAGCAGTCATCGGTGGACTCGGCGGAAGGGAAAGGCGTGGGGACCTTCGCGCCGCACCTCGATCGCGCAGCGCGTGAGGTGGAATCTGTCTGCTGTCAGGCCAGCCCGTATTGGCGCAGCTTCTTGCGCAGGGTGGCGCGGTTGATGCCGAGGATCTCGGCGGCGCGCACCTGCTTGCCCTCGCAGTGGCGCATGACTTCGGCCAGCATCGGCGCCTCCACCTCGGCCATCAGCAGGGCATGCAGGTCGCCGGCGGCGTGGTCGTCCATGTCCTTCAGGTAGCGCGCCACCGCACGCGTGACCGCACCGCGCAGCGGCGAGGCGGGCGAAAGCTCGGTGGCGGCCGGTTCTTCGACCGGGTCGGACGAGGTGCGCAGGGCTTGCAGGCTCACGTTCAGGCTCCGGCGCACGGCGGCGCCCAAATGCCTGGGGCCGGCCAGGGCACGCGGCCCGGCCGTCACCGGCGTGGATTCAGGGGGGCGAGGAGTTTAGCAGGACGAATCCCGCTGCAAAGGGGCTACCTTATCGAAAACGGCACCGGGCCCCGGTTCAGGACATCGCCGCGACCGCAGCCAGCACCGCGCCGGCCACCGCCCCGGTGTGGCTGATGAAGGGCGCATGCCCGGCGCCCTCGATGCAGAGGTAGTCCGCGCGCGGATTTAGCTCCGCGGCGGCGCGCATGGCCGCGGGCGGCACCAGACGGTCGCGGCGGCCGGCGATCCACAAGCTGGGCTGGGCCAGGCCGGCGAGATCCGCGCGAAGGTCGAGCCGGCCCAGCATGTCGAGGCCCTGCAGCAGGGCCTGCGGCGCCGGCTCGCCGCGCTCGAACACGCAGGCGCGCAGCACCTTCAGCACCTCGCGGCCCTGCTCGCTGCCCAGCGCCTCCAGGCTCAGGAAACGCTCCAGGGTGCCGCGGTAGTCGCGGCCCAGCTCGTCTGCGAACTGCTCGAAGATCTCGCCCGACACCGCATGCGGCCAGTCGGCGCCGCGCACGAAGCGCGGCGAGCTGGCGATGCAGATCAGGCCGCGCACCTGCTGCGGCGCCTCCAGCGCCCCCTGCAGGGCGATCAGCCCACCCAGCGACCAGCCCAGCCAGGGCGCCGGCGGCGTCTGCGCTGCGATCCGCTGCGCGGCATGGCCCAGGTCGAACGCGTCGCGCTCGCGGCTGAGGCCGTGCCCGGGCAGGTCGACCAGATGCAGCGTATGGCGCGCGGCAAGGCGTTCGACAAGGGGCCCGAACACGCCGCCGTGCATGGCCCAGCCGTGGATCAGAACAAGCGGGCTGCCGTGGCCCAGGGTTTCGATGTGCATGGTTGCGGGATTCGGGATTCGGGATTCGGGATTCGGGATTCGGGATTCGGGATTCGGGATTCGGGATTCGGGATTCGGGATTCGGGATTCGGGATTGGTTGGGGCGGGTTGCGGAAAAGTTCATAGGGTGCGCCTTGGCGCACCGGCGTCCGCTCCACGCCTGCGGCTGTCGATATTGTTCCGGGCACATCAACACCACCACCGCGGCGGGTTTGGTGGCAATGCGGCGTACGAAGGGCGTCGCCATGGACGTGCGGCGCCCTGCTTTTCATAGGGTGTGCCTTGGCGCACCGGCGTCCCCTTCACACCTGCCGCTTTCCTGCTTGTTTCGCACAAATCGAGCAAGGCCACCGAGGCGGGTTGGAGGCATCAAGGTGCGCCAAGGCACACCCTATGAACAAACAGGGCATCGCGATTCATCGGGCGCGCCCTGGCGCATGGGCGTCCGCTCCGCGCTTGCCACTGTCTCTTTCGCTGCGGCCCTGCCGATCAACACCACCGCGGCGGGCCTGGAGGCATTGCGGCGTACGAAGGCCGTCGCCATCGACGCGCGGCGCCTTGCTTTTCATAGGGTGTGCCTTGGCGCACCGGCGCCCCCTTCACACCTGCCGCTGTCCTGCTTGATTCGCACAAATCGACCAAGGCCACCGGTGCAAGTTCGAGGCATCACGGTGCGCCAAGGCACACCCAGTGAACAACCGAAGCGCCGCAAGCCCATAGGGTGCGCCTTGGCGCACCGGCACCCAAACCTCAGGCCAGCGCCGGCGCTTCTCGCGGCGCGGGGGCCAGCTCGGCCAGGGCCTCCAGCAGGCGATCCACGTCGGCCTCGGTATGCGCGGCGGACAGGGTGATGCGCAGGCGCGACTGGCCTTCGGGCACGGTGGGCGGGCGGATCGCGCCGACCAGCAGGCCGCGTGCCTCCAGCGCCGCCGCCGCAGCCAGGGTGCGCGCCTCGTCGCCGAGCAGCAGCGGCTGGATCGGCGTGCTCGATTCGATCACCGGCAGGCGCAGGCGACGCGCGCCGCGGCTGAAGCGGGCGATCAGGCCGGCCAGGTGGTAGCGCCGCCACGGCTCCTCGCGCAGCAGGCGCAAGTTGGCGCGCGCGGCGGCCGCCAGCGCCGGCGGCAGGGCGGTGGTGTAGACGTAGGGCCGCGCCGACTCGGCCAGCGCGTCGATGATCTCGGCCGGCCCGCACACCGCTGCGCCATACGCGCCGAGCGCCTTGCCCAGGGTCAGCATCAGCAACGGCACCTGCTTCGCGCCCAGCCCGGCGGCGGCCACGCTACCGCGTCCGCCCGGGCCGATCACGCCGAAGCCATGCGCGTCATCGACGTAGAGCAGCGCGTTTTCGGCGCGCGCGACCAGGGCCAGGTCCTTCAGCGGCGCGCTGTCACCGTCCATGCTGAACACGCCATCCGTGGCCAGCAGGGCGGCGGCGTCCGGGCGGCTGCGCAGCTGGCGCAGGGCGGCCTCGGCGTCGGCATGCGGATAGCGCTTGAGCTCGCAGCCGGCCAGCCGGGCGCCGTCCAGCAGGCAGGCATGGTTGAGGCGGTCCTGCACGCAGACATCGCCGCGGCCCAGCAGGGTCTGCAGCACCGCGAGGTTGGCGAGGTAGCCGGAACCGAACAGCAGGGCCCGCGGATAGCCGACGAACTCGGCCAGCTCGGCCTCCAGCGCGGCGTGCTCGGCGTGGTGGCCGCAGACCAGGTGCGAGGCGGTGGCGCCCACGCCGTGCCAGGCGGCGGCCTCCTGCAGGGCGGCGGTGGGCGCCAGATGCTGGGCCAGGCCCAGGTAATCGTTGCTGCTGAAGTTGAGCAGCTCGCGCCCCTCGATCCAGACCCGCGTGCCCTCGGCGCGCTCCACCGTGCGGCGGCTGCGCGAGCGCCTCTGCGCGGCGCGCACGCCGCGCGCTTCGGCCAGGGCGGTCAGCAGCGAGGGGCGCGTCACGGCGGCCTCAGGCGGCCGACTCGACGGCGCCGAGATCGACGTGCACGTGCTCGCCCTGCTCCGGCGCGGGCATCGGCTCGAGCCCAAGCCGCGCGAACAGGGCCTGGTCCTTTTCGGTGTCCGGGTTGCCGGTGGTGAGCAGCTTCTCGCCGTAGAAGATCGAATTGGCGCCGGCCAGGAAGCACAGGGCCTGCAGCTCGTCGCTCATGTCCTCGCGGCCGGCCGACAGCCGCACCATCGAGGCCGGCATCAGGATGCGGGCGACCGCAATCGTGCGCACGAACTCCAGCGGGTCGATCTGATCGGTGCCGTGCAGCGGCGTGCCCGGCACCTGCACCAGCCGGTTGATCGGCACCGAGTCCGGATGTTCGGCCATGTTGGCCAGCGTCTGCAGCAGGCCGGCGCGGTGTTCGCGGGTTTCGCCCATGCCGACGATGCCGCCGCAGCAGGTCTTCATGCCGACCCGGCGCACCTGCTCCAGGGTGTCCAGACGGTCCTGGTACTCGCGCGTGCGGATCACGCTGTCGTAGTACTCGGGCGCGGTGTCCAGGTTGTGGTTGTAGTAGGCCAGCCCAGCGCCCTTGAGGCGCTCGGCCTGCTCCGGCGTGAGCATGCCCAGGGTGGCGCAGGTCTCAAGCCCGAGCGCGTTGACGCCCTCGATCATGGCCGCGACCTTCTCCACATCGCGGTCCTTGGGCGAGCGCCAGGCCGCGCCCATGCAGAAGCGGGTGGCGCCGGCGGCCTTGGCGGCGCGGGCCTTGTCCAGCACCACGTCGAGGTCCATCAGCTTGTGCGCGTTCAAGCCCGTGGAATAGCGCGCGGCCTGCGGGCAATAGCCGCAGTCCTCGGGACAACCGCCGGTCTTGATGCTCAATAGCGTGGACACCTGCACCTGCCGCGGGTTGTGATGCGCGCGGTGCACGCTGGCGGCCTGGAACAGCATATCGTTGAAGGGCAGCGCGAACAGCGCCAGCACTTCCTCGCGCGACCAGTCGTGACGGAGATCGACAGCCATGGATGACACTCCCCGCAGCAACGGCGGACAAAGAAGCGGGAGTCTGGAAACCCTGCCCCGGCCTGTCAACTTGCCGGGTGCGGTCAGCGGGCGTCTGCAGCGCGCCGCCCAGGCCCTGGGCCGGCTGCTGCTGCCGCCGCGCTGCCTGCACTGCGGCGCCCCCGGCGAGGCCGGACAAGACCTGTGCGGCGACTGCCGCGGCCTGCTGCCGCGCAACGCCTGCGCCTGCCCGCTGTGCGCCCTGCCCCTGCCCCAGCCCGCCCCCGCCTGCGGCCGCTGCATCAAGCGCGCCCCGCCATCCAGCGCCGCGCTGGCGCCCTTCGTCTACGCCGACCCGCTGGACCGCTGGCTGCCGCGCCTGAAGTTCCACGGCGCGCTGGGCTGCGCCCCAATCCACCCAAGTTAAGCCCACCCACCCTCAGCACGCCTTGTAGCTCAAGGCCGGATGCGGCTTCGGCCTTGGCGGCCTCGGTTTGGACAGCCCTGGCCTGTGCT
>JARWLF010000019.1:0-71724 GCA_029853055.1 Scenedesmus sp. KT-U | reverse complement strand
GCCAAGGAGGTGGCATCCCTGAACAACCTGGCAGGCACAGGCCTGAGTTGGACAGGGGGGTCTGAACCAAAGGTCGCCCTGAAGCCTGGCCTGTTTGCCTCTGGTCTTGTGTTTGATGCTGCCAGCCAGATTGTGTCGCTTGACAACTTGGCAGGTGCGGGCTTGTCTTGGACTGCTGGGGCTGTTCCAAAGGTTTCGCTCAACGACTTGGCAGGTACAGGATTGTCTTGGACTGCTGGGTCTGTTCCAAAGGTTTCGTTAAGGCCTGGCCTGTTTGCCTCTGGTCTTGTGTTCAATGCCGGCAGCCAGATTGTGTCGCTCAACGACTTGGCAGGTGCGGGCTTGTCTTGGACTGCTGGGGCTGCTCCAAAGGTTTCGCTGAGGTCTGGCCTGTTTGCGTCTGGGCTTGTGTTCGATGCCGCCAGCCAGATTGTGTCGCTCAACGACTTGGCCGGAACTGGCCTGACCTGGTCTGCTGGGGCTGTCCCAAAGGTTTCGTTGAGGCCTGGCCTGTTTGCCTCTGGTCTTGTGTTTGATGCTGCCAGCCAGATTGTGTCGCTCAATGACTTGGCAGGTGCGGGCTTGTCTTGGACTGCTGGGGCTGTTCCAAAGGTTTCGCTCAACGACTTGGCAGGTGCGGGCTTGTCTTGGACTGCTGGGGCTGCTCCAAAGGTTTCGTTGAGGCCTGGCCTGTTTGCCTCTGGTCTTGTGTTCAATGCCGCCAGCCAGATTGTGTCGCTCAACGACTTGGCAGGTGCGGGCTTGTCTTGGACTGCTGGGGCTGCTCCAAAGGTTTCGCTGAGGTCTGGCCTGTTTGCCTCTGGGCTTGTGTTTGATGCCGCCAGCCAGATTGTGTCGCTCAACGACCTGGCAGGTTCAGGCTTGTCTTGGACTGCTGGGGCTGCTCCAAAGGTTTCGCTGAGGTCTGGCCTGTTTGCCTCTGGGCTTGTGTTTGATGCCGCCAGCCAGATTGTGTCGCTCAACGACTTGGCAGGTTCAGGCTTGTCTTGGACTGCTGGGGCTGCTCCAAAGGTTTCGTTGAGGTCTGGCCTGTTTGCCTCTGGGCTTGTGTTCAATGCCGCCAGCCAGATTGTGTCGCTCAACGACTTGGCAGGTGCGGGCTTGTCTTGGACTGCTGGGGCTGTCCCAAAGGTTTCGTTGAGGTCTGGCCTGTTTGCCTCTGGGCTTGTGTTTGATGCCGCCAGCCAGATTGTGTCGCTCAACGACCTGGCAGGTTCAGGCTTGTCTTGGACTGCTGGGTCTGATCCAAAGGTTTCGTTGAGGTCTGGCCTGTTTGCCTCCGGTCTTGTGTTCGATGCCACCAACCAAACTGTGTCGCTCAACAACCTGGCCGGATCTGGCCTGACATGGACTGCTGGGTCTAATCCAAAGATCTCCCTCAGGTCAGGGCTGTTTGGTCCTGGGTTGACGTACGACTCCAGCAACCAGGTGGTGTCTGTCGACCTTGGTGGCTTTACTGCAAACTCCTCCGGGTTGTTTGGGCCTGGCGGCAGCCGGATGTTCAATGCCCAGGGGGAGTTGGCAGGCCCCATGTCTCAGGGTTCCGCAGCGTATGGAGTCCAGGATCCCTTTGCTGGGGTGAATTAGACGGTCGGGATGTACTCCCACATGCGATCAGCACAGATCTTCTTCCAGACCTGGTCACAGTCATACAACTTGGCGGAGCTCTTGAGCAAGGGCAGGTAGGGTAGGTACTCGTCCTCACCGAGCAGCTCACAAAACTTGTACAACAAGAACGAGTAACTCAGCATGTTGGAGCGCTTGGCCCCCTTGAACCGCTCAAAGGGCTCCTGGATCTCGTCAAACAGCAGCTTGAGCTTCTCTTCTAGGGCACCCGGGAACTTTGGGGCTGATGTCTTGGTGATGATGCTGTGGATGCTTGGCACATGCTCGTAAAATTTGGAGAATTTGAGCTTCTTGAGGATGTCCTTGATCCTCGCCTGGGTGATCTGCTTGGGCTCTGTCAGGCGCTGCTTTTTGAGCTCCAACTTCACGGCGGTCATCACCTCATCGGGTATGCGTGTTGCTTCGCGAGCCTGCAGCTTGCTGAGCCACTCGGCAAAGTGGTTGGAGCGGCGGTAGCATGCCAGGGGCACCACATCACTGATCTGCTGCTCGAAGGACAGGTTCTCGTACGACAGGTTGGAGGACGGGTAGCAGCGGCCACAGTTGGGGCACACCAGAAAGTCGCGGTCGATCACAAGGCATGGCGCGCCTTCGCAGTCGTTGCAGCCATCGTACTGGCGCGGCGGTTCGGGGGCCTCGGTGTACTTGGTGTGGTGCTCGATGTTGCTCATGTATCGCCTGAACACTGCCCCCTTGCGGTGCCCCTGCCCTTGTTCAAGCAGCCAGGTGAACTGGCCATTGTTGCTGGGCGCCAGAGAGGGCAGGGGCTGCGCTGGGGGCTTGTCTCCCTGGAAGTACTCGCGGATGTAGGGCGCCGCATCAAGCATGTACTGTGTGCGTGCCTCTTTCACGGCTTCAAGCTCTGCCCGAAGTTTGGAGGAAGCCTGCTGGTCCCCTGCACTGCATGCCAGCCTCTCCTCGAGGCCTGAGAGCTCTTGGCAATACGCCACCAGGCGCTGCCTGACGGCACTCTCGAGGTTCGACATTTCGTGCTCAAGTCAGCGCCTCCGCTTTAAATCTCTTGGTCGGGCGCAGCAGGCACTATCCGCTCCTCGGGGAGCAGGTGGGCATCGAGTCCTTCGGCAAGGATGGCTTGCTTGCGCTGCTCAAACACCGCCTTGGCCTGCTTCTGGTTGCGGACATGGCCCTGTATCAGGTCGTTGAGCAACTGGTCCCTGTACACGACATCCTCGATTGCAGAGGCGTCAGGGGGCACCACGGCCCACTGGTACATCTCCACCACAAAGATGTCCACAAGGCTGTCAAGGTCCATGAGCCGCTTGGCATGCTCCCTGGCCTCCTCAAGGGTGGCAAAGCACCCCCGCAGCTTCATGCCCAACCTCTCGTTCTTCTGGCGCAAGCCGTCATCGGGCCCAACAAAGGACACCAGGGCATAGCGCTGGCCTGGCACTGTGAGGCTGTCGGGCTGGAGGAATGCGCTGCTCTTGCTGCTGCTCGCCATGAGCTCAGGGGGGCTGCCCCCGCCTTAAGTGCCTTGACGACGCGGCCCCAAGCCACTTAAGGGCCCGAGCAGCCTGACCAGAGCGTTGCATGGCCACTGCTACCCCTGTCAACCCAGAGCACTGCCTCCTGTACCTGCGCAGCGTGCAGGGCTCGGCGTTCAAGTCGCTGTTCGAGGTGCTGCGCGAGGTGCTGCATGATGTCAACCTCACCTTCAGCGGCCAGGGCATGCGCATCATGACTGTGGACGGCAGTCGCGTCGCCCTGGTCTTCGCAAGGCTCGACGCAGAGTCGTTCGAGGCATACCACTGTGAAGGCACGCTCAACCTTGGGGTCAACCTCGGCCACGTGCACAAGCTCATCAAGAGCTCCAGCAACCACGACACCATCACCATGTATGTGCTGCGCAACCGCAGTGAGGAGCTTGGGATTGAAGTAGCCCAGCCGGAAAAGCGCTCTGTCAGCCACTTCCGCCTCAAGCTGCTTGATGTGGACGTGGAGAACATCTCTATCCCGGACGTGGAGTTCCAGAGCGTCATCACGCTGCCAAGCCAGTACTTTGCGCGGCTGTGCAAGGACATCAGCGCCCTCTCCGACACAATCACCATCACCAGCCGAGCCTCGCAGCTGATCGTGTCTGCCCAGGGCGACTTTGCCTCCCAGGAGACCATCATTGACCAGGCAACAGGCGCACGCGCCGTGCAGCAGGCAGAAGAGGAGGTGACCGGCTCCTACTTGATCAAGTACATCCTGCTCTTCAACAAGGCGGCAGCCCTCTCCACCACACTGGAGCTGTACCTCAAGCAGGGCTGGCCCCTGATCTGCTCATACAAGATCGCTAGCCTTGGCGAGTTGCGCTTCATTCTAGCGCCCAAGATCGATGTGGAGGGCTGCTAGAGCTCCACCAAGTCGTCGTGCCGCAGCCGGAAGGTGCGGCGATCGCCGGTAAGGATGTACAGGGTGTCGCGGCGACCCATCACTGGCAGCCAGCGACCGGCGGTCCTCTTGGCGCCATGGAAGTCGTACAGGGGGCCCTGGAACTCCCTCATCACCTTGGTCACCTCCCGTGTCGAGCCCTCGCCAACCAAGCGAGCCACGGACACACGGCTGCCAAGGCGTGGCACACCCTTGTGGCTGGGCCATTGCCAGCGGCGGCTCACCACATCAGCACCGCTGGCAAGGTAGCAGAAGGTCCGGCAGCGGCTCCTGTACCAGATGTACACTGTGTCCTTGTCTCGAGCCAGGAAGGGCAGCCACAGCCTGACCGTGAAGCCTTGCAGCCAGGGCATGTTGGCCACCACAAGGGGGGGCAGGTCCTTGCCTTGGCGCACAAGCATGACCTTGGTGGGCAGGTTGTCAAACAGCCAGGCATGCACAGTTGCCGCACACCAGCCCAGGATGCTGCTCATGAGGAACACACCCCTGCAGAGGGGCGCTGGTCCCTTAAATCAGTTGTTCTTGGTGCTGAAGGCCACAATGCGCTTCTTGCCTCGCACTTGCGTGCCCTCCGGGATGCGCCCAACGCCCGCTGCCTTGGGGACCTCCTTGCCCATAGACTTGATGTCTGTGACGCCTCCTCCGCGCCCTTGGCTCTTCTTTGCCCTGCTTACACCAGTGCCGATCTTGTGGCAGATGTTGCCGCCCTGGAACTGGTACCCAGCGCGGCAGTTCTTGTAACACAAGCCGCCGATCTCGGTGGTGCCACTAGGGCAGTACAAGCGCTCGGCAAGGTTCACCTTGATGCCCGCACCGCCGTCAGGCACGCACAGGACGCCCTGCCGGTGGTAGCCTGGACCGCACTTTTTGTAGCATACCGATGCAATCAGGTCCTCGTCAGCATTGCACCTATAGCGCTGCACCACCGTCTTCTTGATGCCCGGCCCGCCGTCAGGCTCACACACACAGCATCCCCGGTTGTGGTAACCTGGCCTGCACTTGGGGTAGTTCAGGGCCCCGTAGACCTCGCACCCCTGGGGGTTCTCGCGCAAGCACCTTTCCCAGCCTCCCTTTGTCCGCACATAGCCTGCTCCCCTGCCATAAGAGTCCTTGTAGCAGCTGGTGCCGTCGTCCCGCTCTCCGGGGTCGCAGGGTGCCTTGCTGGGCAAGCGGCTGGAGGAGGTGATGGGGTCGGCATAGCAGCTCGTGCCGTCGTCTCTCATGCCGGCAGGGCATGGGCGCCTGGACTTGGCTGCGCCCACGCCGTTGCCATACGTCTCGTTGGGCACTCTGCAGAAGGCCCCGTCATTCACTTCGCCAGGTCGGCACTGCTCCCAACAGACAGGGCCATTGCCCGCGTAGCCAGCCGGGCATGCTGCATAGCAGAGGTCGGCCTGCTTGTCCGGCTTGTCTGCTGGGCACTCGCGCTTGGTACAGGTGGCACCCGTGTCGGTCCAGCCGGCAGGGCAGTCCTGCTCGCACAGGCAACAGCCTGCCTTGTGCCATCCCTCGGGGCAGGGCTTGTAGCAGAGGCCAGTCACCTTGTCTGCATCTGGGTGGCTGGCAGGGCATGTGACCTTGCGGCAGGTGTACACATCATCAAACTCTCCCTCGGCGCACGACTCGTACTGCTTGGGGTCAAAGATCTGCTTGAGGCCGCGCACAATCGTGGTGCCAAACAGGTTCTCCAGGATGTCCTGCCCCAGGGGGATGGTGCAGTCATGGTCCTTGATCTCGTCGTTCCACCTCCACTCGGCGCCCTTGCTCTTGCAGTAGTTCTCATCAATCTTGCAGACCCCCGTGGCCTCGTCGTAGTCCAGGCTATTGCCTTCGCAGATCAGGCGCATCGTCCCTGCCGCGGCTTCGCAGCGGTCGTTCTTCCACTCGGCATAAACGGAGTTCTCGTCGGGGGGCCAGGTGTAGCTCTGCTGGCACTGCTCCTTGGTGGACCAGGAGCACTGCTCCTTGCCCACCAGCTTGCCGCCAAGGGAGGCGCAGATCCGTGCAAAAGCCAGGTCATAGGCCTTGTCGTCGTCCGTAAGGTTAGCTTCCATCTCGGCCTCTATGAAGGCGTCTATGGCGGCATCGTCGGTGAGGTCAGTGCGCCCGAGCATCTTGGCGTATGCGGCCTCCAGGATGGGCTTCAGTAGCTCACCTTCGGGGTCGGAGGCAATCTGGACTGCCAGCTCCTCCACCTGCTTGGCCAGTGTTTGCTCGTCCAAGCTGCTGGTTGGGCCCACAATGCCCGGGTACTCAGCACCCGACTCCTTGTAGGCCTGCTTGAGCTCCTTCACAATGTCATCTCGCATCTTGATGTACTGCCTCTTGGTCCCCATCTTGAGGTAGCCGCCGGCGTCAGCAAAGTCGAGAGCCATCAGGGTGGCCTCGATGGCCAGCTGGGCTGCCACAACGGCCGTGCCCACAGGGCCAGCAGCAGCAGTCCCAGCAGCAAGCTTGGTGACTGCCATCATGCCAAACTTCTGCAGTGCCGTGATGCCAAGGCGCTGCCCGATAGCCTTGAGCACCTTGACGGCCACCTTGGCCACGGTTGAGCTCACCCTCGCCGCTATCTTTGTCCGCATCCTGCCCAGCGCCTTCTGCACCACTTTGGGGCCAACTCGGTTGGCTGCAGCCATGACCATGGGGATGGTGACCTGGATGCCAACAGCGATCATGGTGCCCTTGTACTCATCCACAAACTCCTTGGCCTTTTCGGCAGCCGTCTTGGGCTCCTCCTCCTGAGCAGCGTCGGCCTCGGGGGCCTGTTGGGGGGCTTGTTGCTGCTGCTGTTGATGTTGCGGTGGCTTTTCCTTTGAGGCGTCGATGGTGGCAGTTGCCTGCGCCACCCCATCCTCTATGGCCTGCTCCTCCTCGGGCGTGAGCTCAACGTTTTCGGCGGCCTTCATGGCGCCAAGGACGTCCGTGCTGGTCAAGACCTTGCTCTTGGCGCTGCGCAGCCTCCACCATGCAAGTGCTCCAAACACCAAGACCAAGCACAGGCACATCAGGCTGGCGGAGCTCGCAAACCCAACCCAACCCATGCATAGTGCCGGCCCTTTTTCTCTCCGCAGATTTACACGGTCGATGGCGGCGTTGCTCCGAGCAGGCACCAACATTGCGCAGAGCGTGGGCTCCAAGGTGGGCAAGGTCGTTGGCAAGGGCGCAGCCAGCGCTGCCACCGGTGCAGGCGTCAAGGCCACCTCAACAACAGCAGCCAACACTTTCAAAGCAAGCCTTGCCACAGCATTGAAGGCAGGTGGCAAGCAGGGCACAGAGGCAGCAGGCAAGGAGGGCGCAGAGGCCGCAATCAAGGCGGCCGGCAAGGAGGGCGCGCAGGCCACAGGCAGGGTGGCCGGAAAGGAGGGCACGGAGGCAGTTGCGGATGCAGCGACCAAGGAGATTGCAGCAGAGACCCAAGAGGCGGCTGCGAGGTCGTTTTTGCAAGCCGGCAAGGAGACTGCTCAGACTGCTGCAGAAAAAGCCGGGGCTTTCATGCGTCAACACTATGGAAAGGTCCTTGCCGGCACAGCCGTGGCAACAATTGCCGGAACTGCCCTTGCCCGTTTCACTAAACGCAACGGCTCAAAGGGCAACATTGTCAGCATCACCCCATACGAGGGCACTCGGGTGATTGTGCAGGTCAGCCCTGCCCTCCTGGCCACAAAGCATGACAAGCTGACCTTGAGCGGCACTGACTGTGTGCCAGGCATAGATGGGGACTGGCCGGTGCACTCTGTGGTGTCTGACGACAAGATCATGATTGACACTGTGGGCAAGCAGGTGCAGAAGGCAGGCGGCGCCAAAGGCTCGGCTGTCCTCCACACCACTTTTGAAGCACAACTCGCAGACACGGTCGGAGACGTGGCATCACTGGCCACCAACACTGCGGCCTCGGGCCTCACTGGCGCCCTCCAGGGCCTGGGCGAGGGGCTGGGCATCGATGACCTGGCCGGCAAGCTGTCCACCTACAAGTGGTACATCCTCGCCTGCTGCTTGTGCTTGCTGTGTTGCTGCATGAGTGCGTTTGCGTCAATGTACATGGTGTGACCTGCATCTACGGGGTACCCAAGGCACCTAGCACTTGCCCAGTTGTCCGCTTGCCAGGGCGGCAAGCAGCCCAGTGAAGCCGGCGTTGTAGTCGATGGCCACCTCATTCTGGATGTAGTTGTTGCGCCTGTCTTGGTAGCGGTCCTGGACGTCTGGTCCGCCAACAAGGGCTCCGGCGACAATGTGGGGGTTGGGGGCCGGGGAGTCAAAGGCTGCCCAGCCACAAAACTGCTCAAAGCAGCTCCCGGCCCTGTGGTGGGGCTGCTTGGGGTAGTTGGGCCCAAAGCCCACGACAAAGGACTGCCCCGTGCGCTGTCCAAGCATATAGTTCAGTTGGGCCTCGGCAAAGCAGCGCAGGCTGCGCCGAGCAGCTGGGTCCCGCTGGTCCTTGGCATGGGATGCCAGGTAGAAGGCAGCGTTGGCGGTGCGGCGAAGCGCTCCCCACTCTCCATGCCATGCCAACCCCTTGGGGCTGAAGCGGACGCCGTGGACCCCCTTGAGCCACGCCTCTGCAAACCGCCCGGGCAGGTCTGCAAACTCCTTGGCGCCCTGGCGGGCAAGCACAAGTGCGGTCGACCAGTACTGGTTGTCCCAGTCAATGTTGAACCAGGGGGTCGTTGTGTTGGCCAGGAAGGCCCGGGACTGTGCCAGGTAATGCCGCTGCCCCGTGGCCCTGTACAGCCACACTGCCCCCCACGCCAGGTCGTCGGTGAAGGACGAGGAGGGGTAGAAAGCCGCTGCGTCGGCAATGGCGTCGCTGTACTTGCCCTGGTGCTTGCTGCCAAACTCGTAGATGCGCTTGGCATAGTCCAGGCACTTGGCGGCGTAAGGAGGGTCGCGCTGCCTGAAGAGCATGGAGGCTTGGGCAAGAGCTGCCGCCATGCTGCCGGCCACGTCAGAGCCTGGCTTGGTGGGGTCCAGCACGTACACCACAGAGCTGCCCCGCACGTCCTCTGGCCGCATCCATGAGCTGTGGTCCACCGCCCCATTGCCCACCTGGCCCACCAGGCGCTCGTGTGCAAAGTAGCTCTTGATGAAGAAGTCGGTGCCCCATCTGAAGACGGCCAGGCCGCGTCCGAGCAGGCCGGCTTTGGCGTAGCCGTCGGAGAATTGGATCAAGCCCCACCCAAGCATGCTCGCGGTCCAGGCAGCGGGAAGTTGAAACTTCACATTGTCCCCGGCGTCATACCAGCCGCCGGTGATGTCGGAACCCGTGGGGGTCCTATCAAGGAGCAGCGAGTCGCCGCGCCACCTGATCTTGTTGTCTGCCGGCAGCTTGCCGCTGCGCTGAGCATCGTAAAAGTCCAGGGACAGCCCAAGCACCTCACCGTACGTGCCGGCGCCTGGGCTGGCGCAGCATGCCATGGAGGCAGCGCATGCCAAGAGCGCCAGTGTGCGTGTCACGAGCCTTGCCAACACTCCCATCCCTGCCCTCCCTGCACCGTGCAGCGGCTCAAGTGGGATGCAGCTGCGGCAGGTGGAGCCCAAAGATATGTCCCCTGCAAGGCGAGATGGCCCCTCAAAAGCTCCGTGCCATGTGCACCTTCTCTGGGATCGGCGGCTTTGCCCGCGGTCTGGCGGGGATCGCCGACGTCAAGCTCTTCTGCGACATTGACGGGTTTGCGCAGCAAGTGTTGCGGTCCCGCTTTCCCGGCGTTCCCGTACACGGAGACGTCCACACGCTGGATGCCAAGGTGCTGAAGCAGGCCTACCACCTGGAGCCGGGCGGCATTGACCTCCTGCTAGCCTCATTCCCCTGCCAGAGCCACAGCACCGCCAACAAGAACAGGAAGGGAATGTCAGACGATCGCGGGGGGCTTTTCTACCAGGCCATGCGCCTGCTCAAGGAGATGGGGCCCAAGCTCGCCTTTTTCGAGAACGTGGCGGGCATCCTGAGCAGCAAGTCCGAGTGGAAGCAGGCCATCCTTGCGGCAGGGTACAGCATGCGCTACTGTGTGCTTCCGGCCTACGCGGTTGGGGCAAAGCACGAGCGGATGCGGTGGTTCTGCTTGTGTGTACGGAACGGCACTGAGCCAGGCGTGGTGGCCCGCGGGATAGACCACGCCAAGCACACCTTCAACTTTGCCGCGGCACTCCCGGCACGCACGTGCTCAGTCGACCTTGCTGCCCACAAGCTCAACGACCTGCGCCTTCGGGCCCTCAGCAATGCCATCGTGCCGGACCAGGCGCGCCTTGCCTTCTGCTATCTGGTCAGTGGTGGGCGGGTGGGCGATTTCAGCGGCGACACCCTGGTGCTTGACGACCCGCTCCCCTGCGCCAAGGCCCAGAGGCGCCATGCCCTGCCAGAGGACGGCAGGTTTGTGGCCATATCGGCGGATGGCAAGGAGCAGGTGATGCCCATCCTGCGATGCGAGAAGCCCAACCTGGGCCTGGTGCTCGACCCCAAGGCCTGCAAGCTGCCTCGCCCATCGGCCGAGGCCCTGCCTGAGCTAACAAAGGCCATCAAGGTCGACCTGTGGGCTACGCCGACAGCAGTTGGCACCAAGCCCTGCAACTGCCTCACGCAGCGAAGCTGCCGGGTGCTAGCGACACAAGTGCGCTTCGAGATCAACACGGAGCAGCCGCACAACCCCCTCTCTCCCATGTTTGTGGAGGCCCTCATGGGCTTCCCAAGGAACTGGACGCGCGTGGAGCAGCCGCCCAAAAGTTCTGAGCCCACTGCAGCCATGGCTGCCCCCGCCACTGCCGTGCAGCCCCCGGGCAACATGCAGCTGGTGTACCTTCCCGTCATGATGCCAGCCGTGCCAACCACAGAGCTGCGACCACAGGGCCCCCAGACGCATCCGCCACCTGCAAGCAGCAAGGGGCGCCAGGCGCAGGCACCCAAAGATAGGAGCTTGGCAATAACCAGGCTCAAGCAGGCCGGGTGGAGTGTCACCGAGGTGCAAAGGCCAGGTACGGGCCACGTCGACAGAGTGTACAAGTCCCCCGGCGGCACCTTCAAGGCCAGGTCGCTCAAGGCTGCCCTGGAGCACCAGGCCAAGCAAGGGTAAATATGTGGGTGAGGTTAAGGTAACTGCCTGCATGCCACCTTCCAAGGTGCGTCACAACCTGCCAGCCCACCCACTTGCCTGGGACAAAGCGCCAGGCCGCTTGCCCCTGAGTGGGTTTGAGCCCACCTTCCGGACAATGCCTTGGGGCTTGCCGCAGGGCATCCGCGGCTCAAACTGCTACGACTACAGCCTGAACGATTTCCGCAGGCAGCGTGCAGTCAAGACCACGCCAGGCGACAAGGGCCTCGACCAGGTCACCAAGCTTGTGCTGCAGAGCAGTGCCAAGTTTGACCGATGCAGCGATGTAGTGCCCGGCATCCTTGCGGACAACCCAGGCAACATCTATCGTGAAGCAGCATGGAACCCCTGCAAGCCAGGCTTTGCAAAGATCCAGTCCTTTGTGGGGGCGCCAAAGGGGGAGTACGGAGACTTCCACTTTTATCGGCAGGACAAGGACGTGGAGTATGTGGCCAAGGACGGCGACACTGCGGCAAGCGTAGCCAAGTACCTGGCCGTCCCTGTGGGGCAGGTGATGAAGGCAGCAGGCGCACTGTCTGCCCTCGAGCCATTGCCCAAGGGCAAGCTGATCCTTGTCAGGGGGGCAAACCTCTGGTCCCACAAGGCGGGCTGGGCCACTGGCGCCCTCCTCGAAGACTCATGCGGCAAAACGGTCGTGGATCCTCGCAAGGCCTGCAGGGACCACGCCGTCAACTACAACAAATACTGCGGCTCCTTCTGTGTGCGGGTCGGCAGCACCTCCTCACGCTAGAACACCCCCCCTCCACTCAGCACAAACTCCCTGAGGACCCGGCGCTCGTCATCTGTCTCTGCCCCTGGCCACTCGGCGGCGAAGTGGGTTGCATGGACCTTGCGCTTGCCAAGCAGGGCAGCAACAAAGTCGGCCCAAGCCTCGTCTGCGGCGGCCGTGTCCAGCGCAAGTTCCTCCAGTCCGGCCAATGCCTCTTTGTGGTCTATGGCAAGCTCCGGCACACTCGCTGCAACGCCCAGGAGCTGCTGCTGAAGGTATGAGATGGCCACCTGGTTGGTGGTCCATGCTGCAGGGCACCTGGCAAAGAACTGGGGCTGTCGGTACGGCTGTCGCAGCTCCCTCAACAGCTCTGCCAGCTCTCGCTCAAGGGCCCTTGGAAAGCCTGGGGGCAGCAGGCGCGGGATTGTCCCGAGCAGTGTGTCCTCTGGGCGCTGCATGGCAGCGATGACCCGCAGGAACAAGTGCAGCAACACCGTGCTTCGGTCGGGGTTGCTGGTCTTGAGCTTGGGCAATACGTCGCGCAAGGCCCACCAGGTCCAGTCTGGGAACGCCTTCATAAAGCCCAGCACCATGTGCTCGCACATGCTGTACATGTGCAGCTTGTTGCCCTCGCCGGCGCTCTGCTCGGGTGCTGGGAGTCGGTGCAGGACCTCTTGCAAGCGCTCCTCGAGCACATGCACCTTGGTCAGCACACAACGCTGGGCGTTGGCATCCATGGAGAAGGACCTGGTGGCGTCGGGTGCAGTGGTCATGAAGATGGCGCCATCTGTCTGCACGGCAGCGTGCACAACTGATGGGGTCTGCACGTTGACTGCATGCTGCAAACCTGGCTCAGGCGGAGCAAGCCCAGGTGGCCCTGCCACGTCGGCCGCAGGCTCGGGAGTTGCAGCTGCAGGCACCGAGGCTGCAGGCCCTGCCGTGTCGGCCGCAGCGTCAGGACGATTCAGGTCTCCCCTAGATGTTGCAGGGACAGGCAGCCTGGCCAGGTCCGCGGCAGGGTCGGCTGCAGGGGCGGGAGTTGGCGGAGGGCCTGCTGCAATTGGCGCTGCATCGTGGGCTGCAGGCACGGCAGGGTCGGCTGCAGGGGCCACCGGAAGGCCTGGTTGTGGCGGTGGGCCTGCTGCAGTTGGCGCTGCATCGTGGGCTGCAGGCACGGCAGGGTCGGCTGCAGGGGCCGCCGGAAGGCCTGGTTGTGGCGGTGGGCCTGCTGCAGTTGGCGCTGCATCGTGGGCTGCAGGCACGGCAGGGTCGGCTGCAGGGGCCGCCGGAAGGCCGGGATGTGGCGGAGGGCCTGCTGCAGTTGGCGCTGCATCGGGGGCTGCAGGCGGTGCTTCGCTGACTGCAGCTTGTGTTGAGGGCTTGCCATGGCGGACACGAGGGGGATACTGTGTCAGAAAGCGCTCGAGCAGCTCTTCGGGGGGCAGGTCTGCCACCTCCGGCTTGCAGCGCGTCTTGGTCTTGGTGATGTGGTTTGAGAGCAGGTAGCGCTCGCCGAACTGCTTGCCGCAGCGGGGGCAGTTGAAGGCGGGGCGCTCCGGTGGGGCTTCCATTGCAGAGCTGCACGGCCCTAGGTGCTGGTGCTGCCACAAGTGGCATTGCATGCAACTTGTGCGTGGCCTGTGGGTGGCACACCTGGCCATGGAGCACACCATCAACCAAAGGGTGCCACCTTGCCTGGGGCCGCGCATCGTGCCCCAGCGCCTGCTTGGCAGCGGGACGCAGGGCGCAGTTTGGATGTGTAGGGATGGCAGCCGACCAGACCCGGTGGCAGTCAAGGTGCTGCCGCTAGACGCGCGCCGTCTGCTCAGCCTGGAACGGAAGTTGGTGGCAGCCGTGCGGTTGAGGTGCCGGGACGAAAAGGGTCGGCTAAGCAAGCACCTTGTCTTGCCGAGTGAGTGCATATGGGGGGACAGCCATGTTGGCCTTGTGCAGCGGCTGGTGCCTGGCAGGACGCTGCAGTCGGGCCTGGTAAAGGCCGAGCCCCTGGGCGCGGACGCTGCTTTGGAGCTGCTGGGTGGGCTGCTGGAGGCAGTGCAGGCATGCCATGAGTGTGGTGTGGCACACCTTGACATCAAGCCCGCCAACATTCTCTTAGGGCCCGACGGCTGGGAGGCATGCCTGTGCGACTTTGGCCTGGCGGAGTCCACGCTGGTGCCCGGCCGGCGCCTTGTGGGCACCTTTGGATACCTGGCCCCTGAGGTCTTGGCGTGCAAGGTGCTGCCCACCGGGGCCACGGCTCCCTACTCCCGTGCTGCTGCAGATATGTGGGCCATAGGCGCCCTGCTGCATCTTGTGCTCCTCGGGAGCCTTCCCTTTGGGGCCGAGGCAGTCATCAGCGAGGTTGTGGGCGGGCGCACAAGCCTGGAAGGGGCAATATGCAGGATGCACGCGTCCACTTTGGCCTCATCATGGCGCGCTCATGCCTGCAGCACGGGGGTTCCCAAGCCCATGGTGGCGCTGCTGGACGCATTGCTGCACCACGACCCGACGCAGCGCCCGACCTCGTCCGCATTGTGGAGCAGCATGGGCAAGAGCGAGCAGCGGGTCCTTGTTGATGCTGCTGCTATCGAGCCGCTGCAATCTGCCATGCGGCGTGCTCGGTGCATGGTCAAGAGTCAGGCACTTGGAGTTGGGTCGGAGAGAAGCCGCTCCGATAGCGGGCACGAGACGAAGTGGTGACAGTAGGGGCGCCCTTTCTTCCGGTTGCGTAATTGGTGTTGCGTGGCGTGGCGCTGGAACGCAGTGGAGGAGGCATGCGGCATGTCGCCTGGCGCGCTGGCGCATCGTGCGAGTCGTTGGTGCGACAGAATGCGCACAGCATTGTGCGCCCACGACTTTCTCCTCAGCCGACGGACCAACTTTGTGAGCAGGCGCGGTAACCGCGAGGCTGTCTTGTCCATCAAGCATGTTACATGGAAAAGCATGCGTGGGCCCTAACGCACTGCTTTGTCGTCTTCATCAGGCAGCTGCAGGATGCGCCACTCGAGCACTTGCAGGCACAAGAGCTCGAAAGCCAGGAGCTCGTGGGGGGTGGCTGGGGGCGTGCCTGCTGGCACCGACCTGAGCAGGTCACTTGCCGCTAGGTGGTGGTGATGCGGCTCGGTCGCCTTCACTGCCACAAACAAGCACACACATGCAACATACGGCCAGTCAGGCTCGTACCTTGCATGCGCGGGCAGGGCTTTGGTCATGCGGTGGACCAGGGAACGAGCCATGGGCACCGTCGTGGGGTCGGTCGGCCTCCATGCAGGAGCCAAAGCTGCCAACAAGTGCAGAAGCACGCGTTCACCGTCCATCTCTGTGCACGACGACAGCTGCTCGGGGGTATGACATTGCATGCTTGATTGGCCGGGTTGCATGCTTTGTATTGAGCGGTGCGGGGACATGAAGGTGAGCAGTCAGCCGCGGTTCAGCCGTAAACCCTGGTGCCGTGACTGGCATATATGATCAGGTGGCGTTGCGCAAAACAGGATGGCGGTCATACTCTAACCCTGGGAAACATGGCACTAGGCTTGGTTTACGAGCGCTTGGAGGACCTGCTCAAGCGGTATGAGTGGGCAGGCAGTGGCTGTGAAGCAACCTTGTCGTGCCTGCGGCTGCAGAGAAGGCTCGCCGTGCGAATCTCCGGCGCAGGCCGGGAGATGACCACCAGCAGTCAACGGAAGCAGCCCATAGACATCACGGAGCCTGGACTTGCCCAGCAGCTCATGACCAACAAGCGCCTGGCCATGGAGCACGGATGCATCAAGCTGACAGTGGCGCCGATGCAGGGGCCTGGCGCTGCCGCTTGGACCCTTGTGTCCCGGGTGTTTGCCGACTTTCGCGAGGCGGTGTCTGAAGCTGGGTACAAGGGATGCTGCCGCCTGTGGTTGAACTTGGTGCGTCCTGGGGGCGAGAGGTGGTCTGCATGGTATCTCTCCGACAGGGACGAGTGGTGGGCTGATGTTTGCAACCCAGGCACCAGCAAGGATGACCAGGCCATGTTGGCCACTGTGTGCATGGTGTGCGGCGGATGCAAGGCGTGTCTGGGTGTTGATCAGGCATGGGATCGCCACATGAAGGGGCTCTACCGCCCACACGTCTAGGCAACACTTGCGTCTTCAATGGCACATGATACAGTCTTGGTTACGATGGCACCTGCGTGCTGGCTAGCACCCGGTCATGCTGCTTCTTGCGGTTGGGTGTTGTGAGAGCGTGCCAGCAGGGTGACCGCCCTTCCCGCCGCAAGCACCTGCCTGCCAAGGCTCAGCAGGTACCTGTGTAACTTGCTCTCATATGTGTCCTCAAAGGTGTCAGGGAAGTCATACACTCGCCCAAAGCTGTGGCTCCAAATGCGGCGCCCAGCGCCCCCGCCCCCAAACCTTGCATAGCCACACAGCTCCACCTCCATTGGGGCCACAATGTCATGCACGCCCTTATCGATCAGGTCGTCGGAAAGGCCATACAGCACACGGTCCGCTGCGCAGCGCAGCACAAAGGGGATGCTGTCGGGGAACGCTGTGGTGTTGTAGCTGGTTCCATCAAACTCCAGGTGCCAGGCGCCGTCTTGCATGTAGAGCACGATGTTTGGGGCGCGTGCCTCGCACATGACCTGCTCTGCGGCCCCGTCATGCTCTGCAGGCACCTGCACCGTTGCGTATGCCTCGAATCTGAGGAGCCGCCTGCTGGTGGCATGGGTGGCTGCAGCCTCTCGGCGTTGCTCCTCGCAGGCCAGGTCATATATGTGTGTTGCCACGTCGTGAGCCATGGTAGCGGCAGATGTTGGCTGCTGCATTCTGCTCCTCCCCCCTCAAGTCACATTTGCTCACCGCCTCCTTAGGCCCCCGCCGCCGGTTGTTGGGGCCCTTGGGCGCCATGCTGGCCGCTGCACCGGCGGTGCACCAGGGCGCATGGCCGAGCTGATGAAGCCCGTGGCGTTGCTGGCCCCTGTCATTGCCGCAAAGGCCTTGCTTTGCCTGGTGAGCACATAGCGCAGCACAGCCAGCCCCAGCACACACACCCCAATAGCGATGAACACGAGCCCTAAGGGGCGCGAGCTGATCTCCTTGCCATCTCCATCTCTTGCGGGCGGGTTGGCAATGGCGAGGTAGGCACCCACGCCGCCAAAACAGGCGCATGCACAGATGCCACCTGCCAGGTAGACGATTGACATGGTGCGACCGATCTCGGCTGCTGCGTCGGTGATGCCGGCCACGGCGGAGTCCATGTTTGTTGGAAACTCCCTAGAAACTTTTGCGCGGCTGCCTGCCCAGCTTGTACAGCTTGTCCCTGCGCAAGCAGGCACATGCGCCAAGCTTGCACATGTCCAGCACCAGCACGGGCCTGATGGTGCTGGGGGATGTGTTGGCGCTTGCACAGTGCAGGACATGCGCATCAAAGGCATATGGGACGCCTGCCCTGGTCAAGGCCAGCAAGGGAGGTGCATCCGCCCTGCAATAAAGCTTTGTAGGCCCGAGGTCCTGCGACACGTCCACCAGGGGAACCATGAAGATGACCTGTGTGTTGGGCACATTGAGGTCTCTATGCACTGGCTGAGCTGTTGACTGCTGCATGTTGACGATCACCCGGGCTGACAGCAGCCTGTAGTCAGGCAAGGCTGCTGTCAGACGCGACACAAGGTCTGCTTTGAGCCCGGACATGGCCCTTGGCCAGGGCATGTCGTATATCCCCGGCCCCCTATCCTTGAGCTTCGCGTGGTCCGTCTCAAGCATGCGCGCGAGCTGCGCATGGCAGGCATCATATGCGTCGGTCACTGCGGTCTCAGCGAGCCATGGCTCGTCGCCAATCCAGTATCCATGTGCCAGGAGGCTTTGAGCGATGGTGGACTGGCTCATTGTGTCCCTGGGCAGTGCCGGGGGGTGCATGCTGCCTCAAGCAACATGTGCCGACGGCGGTCTACTCAGTCTCCGCCTCCTCCGCGAGCGATCCTCCATGGAGCCTCCAGACCGAGTAGCCAGCTGCAGCCAGCGCACTGCATGCAATGCAGCAGGTGACCATGATCAGCAGCACCTCCGGTGCTGTCATCGTTGCTGCCCTGCCACAAAAAAGCGCCGGGGGGCCGCCGTGCGCCCAGGTCTCCCAGCTAAATACCGTGCACGTGTTTTGATGTCATGCGTGCACCATGCCAGCACGCTGGCGAGCCTGCTTGCAAAGTCCCGCACTCGTGATGGAGCAGCCCCAAACACCGCCCTGGTGCTGGGCCGCTTGATGCCCGATGGTGCCACATTTGTGACTGGCGTGACAAAGGCCCAGTACACACACATCCTGCGCAGACTGCGCACAAACGCACACTGGGACCGTGTGGACCCAGCTGGCCGCATGGGCCATGCTGCCACGAGCAGCGCCGTGCTGCGGGGCGAGCGCCTGGACGTGCAGGTCGTCTGCGTCGAGGGGCTCGAGCAGGTGGTGGAGTGCTACGCGTTTGAGCACAAGTGCTGGCGCTTTGTGCTGGGGCAGTGTCAAGGCGGTGGGCGTGACAGGGATGACGACAGGAAGCACAGTTACCAAGTTCGCCTCGAGCCAGTTCCGGAGCATGCAGCCCGTGCAGGCGACAAGTACCTGGCCCAGGCAGGCTTGCTGCTTGCTCAAGACATGTGCAACATGTGCCAACACCTCTAGTTCACATCATCGGCCCACGCCCCGCCACCTCCCTCTGGCTGCGCAAACATCAACTTCTCCAGGTCTGCTGCCGACTTCAAGCGCACCTGCACGTGGGCAGCATGCATAGCCTGGAAGGCCCCCTGGTTGATCAGGATCTGGTGGCCACTGACACGGGCCCTGACCAGGGCGTCATTGAGCTCCTTAATGGCGTCCCAGAAGCAGAGCGGGGCATTCGTGATGGAGAAGTTCAGGTAGGAGGCTCCAGAGCCGCCCGGCCTTGCAGACACGTACAGGACGCCGTGGGTAGTCTCGAGGATGCTCACCGTCATGTTGTTGGCTGGTCAGCCAGCACCATGACCAGCCCTCAAGTGGCATTGCCTCTTATTCTGCGCCGGCTGCGCCCTCCGCCTTCTTGCTCTCCTTCCACAGCGCCGCGCAGAGCTGCATGCGCTCCTTGGCAGAGGCGCTGGGGTGCTCGGCGCGCACCACGGGCATGGTGCGCTGGACAAAGAGATTGTAGGCTGACGGGTTGAGCTTGCGAGAGGTGGAGGCAGGGGGCGCTGGCTTCACGAGGAGCTTGATGGCCTTGTTGACCTCTCGTGTTTCGGCGCCCAGGGAGGCAAGCACAGCGGCAATGCGCTCCAGCGACGCCACCAACTTCTCGACACGGCCGGCTGTCAAGCGCACTGCCCTGAGAGGCCTCGGACTTGTGACCTCCTTTGCGCCCGTCTCGTGGGCTGGCGTGCTGGAGGCGACGGAGGATGCGGCGCTGGTGTTGTTGTTAGATGCCATGGTTCCAACTGCAGGGGGTCCTGCCCTGCATGGGTACCGGCGCCCCTTAAGTGGCTTTACTGTGTTGGACTGCGCAGCCCCGCAGCACCTTGTGGTGGCTGGCCTTGTACTGTGCCTTGCCGGCCATGCGGGCCAGATGGTGGGCAAGGTCGGGGGGGATGCCATGCCGAGCAAGCAGCTCGGCAACTGCAGTGCGGCGGCCTAGCCGCAGCAGGTCCCACAGCATGGTGGCAATGGCACGACCCTGCTCCAGGCACGGACACTGCAGGTGCCTGGCACGAGCAGCCAGGATGTCACGCACCTGCACCATTCGCGTGTTGCGCTGAGCGGCGTTGCTAAACAGGGAGAGGAGTTTCGAAAAGCGCGGCTCTGTGCCTTTTGCACACCGTCGGACATGCCAGCACGGCAGCACAGCCGCCTGAAACGCCCACGAGTCATGCATGGACCAGCACTGCGCCGCATACAAAGCCGCCTCCATGGTGTCGCCCGCCGAGATGTGCTCAGCCGCCAGAGCGGCGCGGTGCACGTCTGCAGCCGCATCAATGTAGTTCTCGGCCACCAGTGCAGCAAACAAGCCCGCTTCGCATTGGAAGTCCTTGCACATCGAGGCAACGTCGGCTCGCAAGCCACTCAGCATGTGCTCTGCGATGACAGTGAGCGCCTCCCGGCGTGGGTCCTTGGTGAAGGCCACGACGGGAGCGGCATCGGAGACCCCGCAGCGGTTGAGGGCGATGATGCTCTCGACCTGGTTGAAGTCAGGGGAGCATCTGGAGACCACCCCGCCCGCCATCCTAGGGTCCAGCCCCTGTGCCTGCAGCAGGTGTGCAGCATACCTGAGCAGGTGCTCATGGCTTGGCGGCCCCACCCTGAACACTATGGCCCCTCTGCCAAGCTCCACCACTCTGCCATGCAGCTCGCTGGTGCAAGCCACCAGCACGGGGACCTTTGGATGGCTGCGTGCCACCAGCCGCACGGCATCTGTGCTGGCGCCGTCGCCGCTGCCATCCGTGGCGTCGGCGGTGAGCACCAGGCCAGGGCCTCGGCGTCCCAACAGGCTTGCATCGCCTGCCAGCATGCTCATGCTGGCTACTTCACGGCCAGCCTGCGCAGCAGCGAGTCGAGTCAGTGCCGCCTTCATGCTGCCCGGCGGGCCCACCATGAGGGCAATGTTCTTTGCCACCAGGCCCTTGCCCACGTCGACCATCCAGTGCACCACCTGCTCGGGGAGACCCGGCGGCAGGAACGGTGCAAGCTGCGACAGCTCCGCCGGCGCAAAGAAACATCCGCCCTTGTGCTCTGCCTGCCGCTCCACCTTCACGAAGCGCATGATGTCCATCATCAATGGTCAGGGGTGCTGGCTGGTGCCTTAAGTGCTCACCTTGACATAGGTGCCGCCCCTGCCGGTGCCCACACTGCTGTAGAACTGGGTGTAGTTGCGGAAGTAGTTGTGCGATGTGTTGCTGGCACGCAGGACCTTGTACACCACGCCCCCACCTGTGGCATCCACCTTGACGCCCACCGCCGAGGGGTCGGCGGAGGCCTGGTCGAAGGCAGCCTGCTTGCTTGGCGCGGCTGTTTCGGTCACGGTGACCCCGGCGGCGGCAAGGGCCTGCAGGTTGGGCCACTTGCCGTCCTGGATAGCAAAGGCGGATGCCTCCGAGACCTCGTCGTACCCCTCCCTGTTGTGGAAGTATGCCCAGTACAAGTATGCTGCGGCGGCAGCGGCCACGGGCCAGAGGGGAAATCTGTGGGGTGCAATGGCGGCCATGGCAACCTTTGCAGCCGAGCAGACATTTAATTCTCCACAATGCAACACGCACGCCCCCTGAGCGGGGCGTGCGTGGAGCAGGGTCCCAAAAAATCAGGGACAGCAGCATCACTCGGAGCATGCTGCCCAAGCATGGGCGCAGCCCCTTTGCGGCCAAGTGCAAGAGGGCCTTCCTGCGCCTGCACACTTCATGGTTTGAAGGGCAGCCGCTCCCCCGCAGCTGCATTGCCCGCCTGCTGTGGGACCTCCAGCCACAGGCCGGCATCCTGTTTGGGGTGCACGAACTGTCCATGGTGGAGGGCGCGGAGGTGTCCACGACCCAGCTGCTCCTTGAGTTTCCTCGCCCAGTGCACGTGGCCCAGTTTGCGGAGGCTCTGCGGCAGCACATGGCCCCCTTCCTTGCGAGGGTAGAGAGCAGGCAGGACGGGCGCGGGGAGTGGGGACTGGAGTCTGTGGTGTGCTGCCCAATCCGGAGCGAGGAGCAGTGGGTTGCATACATGTTCTACCTCTCCGCCCCGGGTGATGAGGCCCCGCCTCATGCGCTCGGGTCCCTGCACTATCAGGAGGAGACGTTGCGGCTGCACATCAGCCGGCCCTGCTGCCAGGCCGGCGCACTCCCAGTTCCTGTTTGGCGTGGCCAAGGCAAGAAAATCTGTGTGGTCTTACACCGAGCGACCGATGCCGAGGATTGCAGCAACCACCTCTGAGTGCGGGGCAGCGCGGCCTGGCCGATATGAGCTTGCCCTCTCTAGCTCGGCTCAACACAGGGTGGAGCAGCTGCTTGCTCTGGCCAGGGAGTCGGCCGGTGAGCTCGAGCTCGACTTTGCCACAGGCAGCATGCGCATTGGCCACGTGCTCTTTGGCGCCAAGGACAGTGTCGCTCTGCCCCAAGTGGCCGTGAGCTTCCACACCCATCCGTGGACCTGCCCAGGCAGAGGGGGCGGGCAGTGCTTTGTCGACACTCCCAGCCCCGCAGACCTGGCGGCAGTGATCAAGTGCAGCCTGCGTGCGCCCCGCACCCTGGCCCACGTTGTTTTTGCCTCGGGGCAAGGGTGCTACTTGCTGGCAGTGCCAAGGGAGCGGCTGTCACAGTTTCCGGCAACGGGCCATAGGGTTGTGGCGGCATGCGAGCGCCTGTTTGCCACGATTGCTGACAAAGAGGCCCTTGCCGAGGGTGAGCGCAGGCTCTTCAGGCAGGCTTGGGTGCGCTGCCTGTGCGAGCACGGCCTCATTGCTCAGCATTTCCCTTCGGCCGCGGACCTTCGCCTGCATGTGCATGCGACTTGAGCCCCCCGCCTGTCTCGGCCGGTGATTCATGAGCGCCAAGCTTGCGCAGCGGGTGGCAGGCTACCTGGCCTTTGCAGTGTGTGTATGGTTCTGCCATACGGCGCTGCAGCAGCAATACCAGCGCCACTGCAGGTCCAACCTGCTGCGTGTCGTGTTGTTCGGCAACAGCAGCCTGTGTGTCCACATGCAGGCGGTGCTGACGCAGGTAGAGGCAGCAAGCTCAGCGCTCCTTCCGTCCTTGCTCACCACGGTGCTGCAGCCTTGGATTGCTGCCGTCTACGGCGGCGTTTGTCGCCTGGTGGGGATCACCACTTGAGCCCAAAGTTGCGGGATGGCTTTGGTGGTGGGGAGAAGAAGGGCTCGTCGCTGGTGCTGGCCGAGGTTCCAAAGAAGGGGGTGAACCCTGTCCTGCCATTGCTGCCTGGAGTGCTGCTGCTGCTGGTGAGGGGCGTGTATAGGGCGGGCTGGCCGGATGAGCTCGGGGAGAAGAAGGGCGGCTTGTTGGGTGTTGTCTGGCGTGCATAGTCGGCGCTGAATGGGGTCTGCGACCCCTGGATGACTGGGAACAGGCTGGGCGTGGCCTCCTCGTACTTTGGGTTGCGATTCAGCCTTGCAATGGTGTCGTTGATCTTTGCGGTGAGTGAGGACTCGGGGCGCGCGGCGATGGTTGCCTGTTGGGTCGTCTGCGTGGGTGAATCAAACCAGCCCTTGACGGCTGGCTTGTACTTCTTGAGGCCCCCCCAGGGCAAGCTGGATGACAACTGGGGGGTGGCGGATGTGCCGGCAGGCTCCTCGCTGGCGGTGCGTCTGGCAAACTTGAACATGGGTGCGTATGTGTAACAAGCTACATAATATTTTTGCCCGCGGCGCTATGCCACTTGAGGTGCAGCAGCCGGGCCATAGGGGCATTGCAGAGCCATGCCGAGGGGTGTCAAGAACGCGCGAGACAAGCGGGCGGTGCGGGAAGTTGCAGTGGAGGAGCCAGGGGCCTCGTTGTACGGCCGAGTCACCTCCATGCTGGGGAATGGACGCATGCGTGTCAGCTGCTCGGACGGGAGTGAGCGGCTGGCACGGATACGTGGCAACATGAGGCGCAGGGACTACATCCGGGCCGGGGACATGGTGTTGGTCTCGCTCCGTGAGTTCCAGCAGGACAAGGTGGATGTGGTGTTCAAGTACAGCAGTGCTGAAGCGGCCCAGCTGCAGAAGTACGACACCACCTTTGCGAGGCTGGCACTCGAGCACGGTGGCAGGGACGGTGACGAGGAGGATGTAGTGGTGTTTGCCGAGGAGGACGTGCAGCTGAGCCTCATCTGAGGGTGACCCGGTGGCCAATGCATCCGGTGAACACGTGCTTGCCAAGCATGGAGAGTTGGTTTTTCGTGTCAACAAGCACGCCGCCGGCCCACTCCCACACCCTGTGGTGGCCGAGTGACCTCAGCACAGAGCCCTTCACCCAGAAGGCCCGTGCGTCGGGTGGCGGCGGCCCTTGGAGGGGGATGTAGCCGCGCTTGGCAGGGTCCGTGTCGATGAGGTGTTGGTGGTTGGTGACGTAGGGGGACTGCTTGGCAGCCACCCTGTCCCATTCAATGTAGGGGATGGGGTGCACACCCAGCACGTACTTGGCCGATCCTGGTGCCACGGCGGCGCTGATCACAAACTCTTCGCCCGACATCATGGTGTCCATGGCAACAAACACGTCGTCATCCCCTGGGCCCTTGTCCCAAAACGTGCGCAGGCCGGCCTCTAGGCTTTCGGTGAAGTGCACCTGGATGTCCCTGTTGGCCAGCCTGCAGGGCAGGGAGAGCAGCATCATGGCAAACTCGATGCTGCTCTCGTCGCGCCTGTCGCACAAGCAGCACAGAAAGACCCGAGGGGGCATGCTGGGCGCAAGGGGCTCAAGGTGGGCGCAGATTTATGCGGGCTGGGTGCCAACGCACTCTGGCAGCTTGAGCTGGTCCAGCCGGCGGAACGTGAAGCTCCCCACGTGGCCCAGCGGTGTCTTGAGGCAGGCGTACACCTTGCCGGAGAGAAGCTGCCAGCGGCGAACAAAGGCATAGTCTTCGGAGAGGTACCGCCGGCTGTCGGGGTCAATGAAGCAGTCGTACAGGGCCGTGTACTCCTTGACGTCGGAGCCAGGCACGTCGTTGATGCAGCGGAGGCAGCTGTAGGCCTGGCACATCCTCTCTATGACACTGCGCTTGATCAGCATGAAGCCTGTGGCCGCATCGAGCACCTGGCAGTAGCGGCCTAGCTCCAGCGGCACGTCGTTGATCAAGTTGAGGTTGAAGTCGAGCCCCCGCTGCTGCAGCGGCTCGCCCCCGGGGGCCTGGGCAGCATAGGCACGCTGCCAGTCGATGCTCTTCTTGCTGTAGATCGCCGTCACAACGTCCTTGTCGGACTCGAGCATGGCAAGCACCGTCTCGGCAGGAAAGGCAATGTCCGCGTCAATCCACAACATGTGCGTGCAGTCGCTCTGCAGGAACTGAGCAGTCATGAGGTTGCGGGCACGCTGCACCAACGACTCGTTGCCCGTGAGCTGCACAACGGTGTTGATGCCCCGCTTCGCCAGCTGCATGCGCAGGACGAGCAGAGAGCTCAGGTAGGCATTGCTCACGATGCACCCATAAGCCGGGGTGGCGATATAGATGCTGGCTTCACCGGGCATTGGGCGTCACACAGGCCGGGCAGATATTAGGCGCCAGGGACCTGCCGCAGCCGGTGGAAGTTTTTTGGTGGCCCCCCATCAAGAGAGCAGGGCGCTCATGCGGCGGCTGCGGACGAAGACATGCACCCTCAAGCGCCTGGTGGCTGCTGTGCTGCTAATGTGCGGAGCTGTGTGGCTGAAGACGGGCAAGGTGCCCCAAGCTGGTGCGGTGGCGGCCCTGATGATGTCCCTGCTTTTTGTGCTGGAGCTGGCGCACTGTGCCCTGGAGTTTGAGGCCCTTGAGCTGATTGTGGTCAACGCCCTGTTCACGGGCGTGGTGAACCGGCTGGTGCAGGTTTTGTGAAGCCCATTTTTCTGCCAGGCTGCAGTTGACGATGGCTGGGGATGCGGAGCGCCCGTGCATGTACATCGCCTACCATGATGAGCCGAGCCGCCAGGCAGCAGAGCAGGTGCGAGCCAGGCACTACCCGGGCGCCACCCTGGTCGCGAGCGACGCTGGATCCCTGTTGTTCGAAGCAAGCGCCCTGCGCAAGGTCATGCGGCGTGCAGACGAGTGGAAGGGGGCATCCTATGTTGGCATGGTGCCATACTCCATAGAGCGCAAGGCACTGGGCTCCATCAATGTGGAGCGGCTGCTGGAGGGCGGGGCCATCGATGTGCTGGGCCTTGTGTGCGGCCTGGCCAGCCCCTTGATGCCTGTGGAGCTGCCTTTGCTGCGGCATGCCTGCCTCTTCCATGGGCCGTGGTTCCTCGCCATCTGGCAGAGGCTCTTGCAGGGCTGCATGGGGTTTTCGGAGGAGGTGGTGCTCGACGACAGCCTGCGGGGCTTTTACTGCAACGCCTGGGTGGCCCGTCCTGCTCTGTTCCGGGCCTACGGCCGCTTCCTTGAGCAGTGTCTCTACTTCATGGAGGCCGACCCGCCGCTCCGCGAGATGCTGCACACAAAGTCGCCTACCTACGCCAGCTTGTCGGCCCGCCCTGCCGCCCGCTACACCATGCACCCCTTCCTCACCGAGCGGCTCCCTGCCTTCTTCTTCCATGTCACTTGTGCCGAGGTCCGCGTGTGCTCGCCAGAATGGCCGAGCGCAGGGAGAGAGCGAGGGCCCTGCTGACCAGGGCGCTGCAGGGCGATCATGTGCTCGCCCACAACCTGGAGCTGGCTGTCTACAACCACTGCGTCAGGGACGCGAGGCACCGCGGGGTGCCGAGGTACTGGGACTGTGAGCGCTTCGCCAAAGGCTACTCTGCCAAGGCGTGCAGCATGGCGTACAACCTGAGGGCGCCAGCCAACCCAAAGCTGCTGCAGCAGGTGCTGGGCGGTGCCCTCACAGTGCAGGAGCTCGTGGAGCTGCCCGCGCAGGCAATGTTTCCGGAGCGCTGGACTGCAGTGTTGCGCGACGTGGCTCGCATGGCGCGCTCCCGCATGGCGCCCCAGCCTGGCTTTGGCGCACATGAGGGCGCCTTTGCATGCGGACGCTGCAAGTCCAAGCGGACCGTGTACCACCAGATGCAGACCCGGAGCGCCGATGAGCCCATGACGACGTTTGTGACGTGTCTGGACTGCGGCAAGCGCTGGAAGGTGTGAGGCAAGGCACTTGAGCAGCCGCCCGTGGAGCACACACCCACCCCAGATTGCCCGGGATGGTGGATGAGCAAGGCGCGTCCGTGTTTGGCCCCGTGGTGCCCCATGCCGAGCGCATGGGGCGGGTGCCTGAGCCCAAGCTGCACGAGATGCACGACTACATCGATGGCCTGCCTGCGGACGAGCTGGTGCGCTACGTGCACGCCCTCTATGCCAAGCTGCAGGTTGGGGGGGTCACCGACATGCTGCCCTCTGCAGTGATGACCGAGGTCCTGCCAAAGCTGGGGTTTGACTGGCAGGCCCACTACAGCCAGACCCACGTGGTGGACTTCCTGGAGTACAACCTGGGCGAGCTCATCTTCCTGAAGCAGGCCATGACCAAGCACGGCATGTTCAGGGAGGAAGCAGAGAGGCAGTTCCCTGACATTGACGATGTGGTGGCCAAGCTGCGCAGCGTGCTGTGCGTCATGCACTCGGTCAACCGCTTGATCCTGGTGTATGTGCGGCTGAAGTGCGCCCTGGACGAGCTGGAGAACCCCACCGGCTTTGACCCCGGCAACATCGGGCGCAAGATCGGCGAGCGCGGTGTCAGCTGCCAGTTTGACGACCTTGACAAGAACAACGACCACCAGGAGCTTGTGCTGCACCTCCTGAATGTGGCATACGAGAAGGGGTACAGGAAGTACAATGGGTATGTCTTCCGGCGCGTGCGCGTCGCCGAGGGCAGCAGGGAGCTGCTCACCCATGCCTGGGAGGAGGTGATGTCGCTGGAGGACTTTGTGCGGGCCTCCTGCCTCAAGGATGTGGACATGCGGATGTGGCGCTGCATGACCTCGCGCTGCTCGGCGGCGGCCGATGCAGCCAAGTACCTGTCGGCATGCATGGACCCGGAGCTCCCGACCCTGGTCAAGGACCGCAGCGTTTTTGCGTTCAGCGATGGCACCTACCTGACCTGGGTGCGACATGACGACGGCAGCGTCAGCGACCTGTTTGTGCCCTACAGGCTGGGCCCACAGGACCGCCCCCTGCACAACCGGGTGGTGGCAGCAAACTACTTTGAGCAGCCCATGGAGTTCATGGGGGCCAGGCACTGGAGCGACATCCCCACCCCCAACCTGGACAAGATCCTGGACACGCAGGCCTTTGCGCCGGAGGTCAAGCGCTGGCTCTACGTGCTGGTGGGCAGGCTCCTGCACGACCTCAATGAGCACGACGCGTGGCAGGTGATCCCATTCCTGAAGGGCGTCGGAGGCTGCGGCAAGTCCACCCTGATCAACGACGTGTGCGGCATCTTCTACCACAAGCACGACATTGGCGTGCTCTCCAACAACGTCGAGAAGCGCTTTGGCCTCAGCGCCCTGCACGGCAAGCTCCTATTTGTGGCGCCGGAGATCAAGCACGACCTGCAGCTGGACCAGGCCGAGTTCCAGTGCATGGTCAGTGGCGAGGAGCTCGCCGTTGCCGTCAAGCACGAGACGGCGCGCAGCGTCAAGTGGACGACACCGGGCATCTTGGCAGGCAACGAGCTGCCCGGCTGGGTGGACAACTCGGGCTCCATTGCCCGCCGCGTGGTGGTGTTTTCCTTCGACACCCACGTGCCGGCCACCAAGGGGGACACTGAGCTCAAGGCCAAGCTGCGGGCAGAGATCGGGCGGATCCTGCAGAAGTGTGCGCGCGCCTACATCGAGGCCGTGCAGCAGGTGGGCAGCTCAAACGTGTGGCTGCACCTGCCGCAGTACTTTGCGGACCAGCAAGACAAGCTGCGGATGGACACCAACTCGCTGGAGCACTTCCTGGGCAACAACGTGTGCACCTTTGGTGAGGCGGAGTACATGCCCCGGGACAGCTTCATGACCGCCTACAGGGACTACTGCAAGACCTACAACCTGGTGCAGAAGTCCACCAACAGCAACGCCCTGGCCACCCCCTTTGCCCGCTTTGGGATCCGGCAGCCCTCGGAGCGCGTCCCGCGCATCTACCCGCCCGGCAGCGGCAGGGTGGTGTGCACCAACTGGCTGCTAGGGGTGGACATCAAGGACTCCATGGCAGCCGACACGGGCGACGGGGATGGCTTCTGAGGGCCCTGCCCCCTGGATCATTTTTTTTGGGTGCCTTGTGTAACGTTGTTGCGCGCTCTATGGCCACCGACCCCAACGGCAAGTTTTGGCGCGGCTACCTGCTCGAGGGGCAGGCTGCCCAGAAAAAGATCCTAGGCGAGCTGCAAAGTGCCGAAGCCAAGCTTGGTGCCACCGAGAGGCAGTCCCTGGTAGCCATAGAGAAGCTCAACAGCATGATCCAGCAACTCACCGCCCAGCGCGAGATCGAGCTCACCACCCGCGGCGAAGGCATCGCCAAGTACGAAAAGCTGCTAGAGTCCCAGCGCCGCGACAAGGCCTCCGACCCCCTCCACGCAATGTACACCAAGGGCGTGTTCAGCTCCGCTGCGCCGGCAAAGAATGCGGAGACCGGGTTTTGGCACAAGTACCTGCGCGACCTCGTGGCCGCCGTCAAGACTACGGAGGCAAAGCTGCAGAAGGCCAGGGAGGCGCAAGCGAGCACCAAGGCCAAGTATGCCACCGCCATCGACAACCTGCGGGCTGCCAGGGAGCAGGTGCTCAGGCGACAGGAGGAGCTGGCCAGGAGGTACCGGGCAAGGATCAGGTCCTACGAGCAGTTCCTGGTTGAGCTTGAGCTCAACAAGTCTGCCGACAAGTTGTACCAGCAGGTCTCCTCCGGAGCACCCGCAGCCTCGGCCCTCGACAAGGCCAGGAGCGTGGCAGGTGCCTCACTTGCAGCCGCGAAGCAGGGCAGCAGGGCCGCTGCCAGCCAGCTTGCCGGCAGGGTCGAGGCCCTCAAAGAGCATGGGGCCACAGCCGCCCAGGGGCTGGTGCAGGGAGGCAAAGCGGCGGCAGGCCAGTTTGCCGACAGGGTGCAGGCCCTGGTGGCCAGGAAGTAATTCTGTGCACCTGGCATGAGCAGTCGGTGCTTTGTGTACCGGGCAGATGAGCACTGCGCTGGGTTCTACGTTTCCCTGACGTTTGCCCACAAGGAGGCGCTGCACGACGCGGCGAGGGCAGCTGCACGAACAAAGAGGGGCAGGGTGCTGCCGTGGCAGCTGTGGGAGCTTGGGTCGTGGCGCACCACTCTCTGGGAGAGCGATGCTACCAGACTGTGGCAGGTTGGCTGCCCCGATGGGTTCGTTGCGCGCGTGCTGCTGGTGGCGGCAAGCGGCCTTGTGCCTTGCCTGCCTGACATGCCCCTTGCCCAGGCTGCACGCACGCTGTGGGCCACGGGCCCATTTCGCAACGCCCGCAAGGGCCCCCTCAACATCCGCGTCCCCCCAAGGGACCAGCTGGCAGCTCGAGGATGAGGTGGGCCAGGTCGGTCTGCACGTGTGCCCTGCCGCGCTTGAGCAGCGGGCACCCGGCCTGCAGCAGAAGGGGCCAAAGCATGAAGGAGGGGTTGGTGGTGGGGGCGACGCTGTGGTTTGCCAGGGCGGGAGTGTCCCAGAGCGCATCGAGGCGAAAGCCCCGTGCGGCCATGAAGCGCGAGAGCCCAACCTCCATGGCAACAACAAGCTCCGCCTTGGGCCTGCCATGCAGTGGTGCCACATCGTTGCATGCGCAGAAGTCGAGGAGTGCCGCTACGGCTGCTCGGTCGTCAAACACCAGAAAGTAGGACTGGAGGTGCGGCGCCACCTCGTAAGACCTTGTCACACCCCAGAAGCCATCCGTGCGCCCCCGGGCCCACTCAAACAGGGCTCGCAGGCTTCCTAGCACGTAGCAGCTGTCGTTCACAAGCGCCAGGCGGTGCAGGCCGGCAAGCTTTGCCCGGTGCTGCAGCACCTGCCAGTACATGCCAAAGTCAAGGCACTGGTTGGGCACTAGGCAGGCAGCGCAGTTGCTGGGAAGTGCAGCGGCATTCGCAATGCTCCCTGCCTCCTGGTTTGTGAGGACAAGCACGTGCTCAAACTCCTCGGCCAGCGCGCAGACATACCGCACCACGTTGGGGCTGAGCCCTGCGGCCTGCCTGCATGCTGCAAAGAGGCACAGAGAGCGTACGTGCGGGGGCACCAGGGCCTCGACGGCCTCAGCGGAGAGCGTGTAGCGGTACATCTGTTGTGGCACACCTAGTTGTCCTCGCCGTCCGAGACGAAGGCACACCCCTCCTCCTCAATTTCGCTGGGTGCTCCGCGACACCCACCACCCACCACCCTGAAGCCGCAGCGCTGGTAGTAGGCCCGACGCTTGTTGAATTGGGCGTAGCCGACGGCGGTCTTGTCCAGGACGTCAAGCACCAGGGGCCCCGGAGCACCGCGCAGCACCCTGCCCACCGCCTGCTCCACATCGCTGCGAGGCGTGCAAAGGACCAGGCTGTCAAGGGTGGGGATGTCGAGCCCCTCGGATGCCAGGCCGTAGCTGGCAAACAGGGCATCTCCGGTGCGTGCTGCCTCCTCAAGCTGGGCCGGCTTCATGCCACCCAGGTACAGGTGGCCCTGCTTGCCCGGGCAGGCAGCCGCAAAGAGCTCAAGCAGCCGCTGGCAGTGGGCTCGGCGGTCGGACAGGCAAAGGATCCGCCGCCCCTGCCCCACCAGCTCGGCCAGGTGCCTCATGATGAGAACGTTTCTCTGCTCATCAGCTGCCATGTCGCTGACAAGCTTGGCCATGTTGATGCAGGCCCCGCCCCTTGCAAGGGGGGGCGGCAGGTCGTAGGCTGGGCTGTGGTAGGGCAGCACATGCACTTGCACGTCTGTGGGCATGCCCTGGCCCCGAAGGTCGGTGATGACAGGCCCAAGGAACCATGAGATGACAGGCGCGGCGCCCAAGGGCCCAAGGCCGTCCTTTCGGTCCGGGGTTGCGGACAGCCCAAGCATGTACTTGCTGGTGCACTTGAACATGGACCTCGAGAAGACAGGGGCGGACACATGGTGGCACTGCAGCAGCAAGGGGTTCGGGGTCAGCAAGGGGGTGGTTGCTTGTTGGGCGCGGTGTGGCTGGTGCAGGTTAGCGTACCTCGTCGACTATCGTCAGTCCAAAGCCAGTGAAGGCCTCTTTGCCGTAGTCCCGCTTGCTCATGGACTGCATCATGCCAAGCACAATGTCCTTGCCCACCACGTCCACGGTGCCCTGCTGGATGCGCCCCACCCCTGCGCCAGGCACGTACTGCGCGATGCGCTCCGCCCACTGGTCGAGGAGGAAGCTCTTGTGCGCCAGCACCAGTGTGCGCACGCCCAGTGCACATGCGATCCACAGCGCGCAGACTGTCTTGCCGCACCCCGTGGGCAGCACCAGGAGGCCGCCACCGACCTCCCGGCACTGCCGGACCGCTGCCTGCACCACAGCCACCTGTCGATCCCTCAGGACGCCGCGAAAAACAAGCCGCTGGCTTGGGGCAGCTTCAGGAGCCCCGAGGGCAGGCGGCAGGGCAGGGTCCACAAAGAACCTCGGCACATAGATGGCACCTGGCTCGACGGCGTAGACCTTGAAGGGCCGCGGGGCATGGCTTGGTGCCGTGCCCTCTGGGGCGAGCGGGGTCACCACAAGCCTGGCAAGCAGGCGCTTCAGCTCCTCCTCCGGCAGAGGGCCCTGTTGCCTCGGTATGAGCACTCCCTTTCGCGTCAGGCGCACCTGTGACATCTTCCACAGGTGCGCCGCTGGCGCCCACCTCAAGTGGGTTTGCTCGCAGAAATTTTATTTGGGCCAGGTAAACCATGGGACGCAAGAGCGACAGCAGCTGCGGTGGGCTGGTCACACCCAAGTTGCAGGCCAAGGCACACCGACTACTGCTGGAGGTGGCCCCTGACATGCCCCGCGCCAAGCTCGAAAAGCAGGTGGAAGAGGTGGAGAAGGTGCTCGAAAGCCTCGAGCTGCGATGCCCCGTCATCCCACACCGCACCAAGCAGCGGGTGGCCACCCTGGTGCAGGACAGAAAGATGACCGCCGAGTGCATCCTGGAGCGCCCTGGGGTGCTGCATCATGAGGACCACAGCAAGTACGGTGCTGTGGTGGGTACGCCCCTCACCCAGGGCTCCACGACCCTCAAGCCGGCCAAGCACGAGTTTGGGAAGTCCAGTGTCAAGGTGTACCACCTGCCTGAGCAGGTGGTGCAGTACTTCACAAAACTGAGGTCCCAGATTGACGCAAAGTCACAGAAAACGGAGAACGACCTTGCAGACTTGGAGGCGCTTGGGCCTTGCGACGGCACCAAGGAGGGCCACCTGCTCATCCAGGCGGCACTGATAGAATGGTACTCTGACAGGCTCATGAACGCACTGCGTGCCCTGATCAAGCACAAGATGCGCCCATCCGAGGCCCCACTGTCGCACGAGATCCTGGTCACCTGCACCTACGACGAGCGCGCTGCCGTGGCCAGGGACATGTGCCTGCACCTGCCCAACATGTGGAATGAGGCGCTTCGCAGGGAGAGCAGTGAGTGGGTCGACAAGCAGACCCTGGAGCCCGGCAGGAAGGAAGCAGTCCAGACCTACATGGAGTGCCGGGAAAAGAACATTGCGTTTGACCCGGATGGCTCCGCCGAGAGTGACATCAGGCGCTTTGTGCTCCCCGACCACGACAACGTCAAGGTCGTGCGAATGAACGGGGCCGAGGGTCCCCACCGGCCACAGGTCACGACCATGGAAGTGAGCTGCAACAACACGGCAATGGTCTTCCGCAAGTTGTTGGAGCAGCACCGGCAAAAAGCCACCTGGTCAATGAGTGACTGGGCGGATGTCCAATCCATCCTTGTTGGCCCAACTCACGATGGCTGCGACAAAATCTGCATCGACGCCTCCCTGCTGGAGTTCTACTCCAAGGACTTCCTCCTGGCCGTCACAGGACGCATGTACAACAACTGTAAGGCTACTACCCGTCGGGCAGCGATCGACTTCCTGATCCGTGAGCTCAAACTGCCGGTGCAGCGCATGTCACACCGCCTTCCCACCAGCGCCCAGGTCCATGCCTACAAGCGCTACCTTGCCTCGCCAAAGTGTGCCCACGCACACGAAACACGTGCACTGGCTCTCAGCAGCATATGCGCAGCCAGCAGCGGCGCCGACACGCTCATCTGCAACGTGACCAGGGACCTCATTGACGAGTATCCACTGGACTACCTGTGGCTTGCATTACGCTGCAATGGCAGCCTTGCCACCGACTGCCAGGGCCGGCGCGCCCTGTTTGGCCAAGCTGCGGGCACAAATGTCGTCGACTTCGAGGCGGGTGTGGCCCAAGATGCCTATGCTGGTCTTGAGACCGCCCGCTGTCGCAAGGCCATCCTGGACGCCTTCCGCTCCAACTGGGAAAAGTGCCCGTTGTATTCCAAGGAGGACTGCCTCGAGTTCCCCATCAGGGACCACAGCGACATCAACCTGCTCGCTGACCTCAAGCGCACCAAGATCGAAACACTGAACATCCATGACATTGATGTGTTGCAGTTCATCAATCAAAGCAAGCCCCGCGTGGTGGTGCGCCCGGCCCACATCAACGACCTGAACGACCTGTTGGTGCATGTCCTCCTCCACGTGCTGGTGGACAGCAGCGACGAGCAGGAGCAGGGGCTGTGCCCAATCAAGTACAAAAAGTACGTCTACCCACCGGCCTTCCGCCACGGCTTGGTGCAAAACCTTGCGACCAGCCAGAAGCGGAACAAGTGTGCGACGTGTTGAGCGCCCTAGAAATATTATCAGGCCCTGCTACATACACTCGACCATGACATGCCCATGCCAGCTCGGCGACGCAACCCCTCCAGCCACCTTTGAGCCAGAGGTGGACACATCACCAGCAGTAGCGCGTCAGGCAGCCACGGGCAAGAAGAAGACTCCGGCCAGGGGAGGCAAGAAGAAGACCCCCGCCAGGGGAGGCAAGAAGAAGACCCCCGCCAGGGCGGGCAAGAAGAAGACCTCCGCCAGGGCGGGCAAGAAGAAGACCCCGGCCAGGGCGGGCAAGAAGAAGACACCAGCAAGGGCAGGCACCAGGAAGACCCCGGGCCGCGCCGCCAAGAGGGCCCGCCCTACCTATACTTTCTGAGCACAGCCCATGGAAAGCGCACTGCCGCTCATAGCCCGCGCCATGTCACTGCTGAAGCTGGTGCGCCTCAAGGCCACCCTGACCGTGGTGGCGTCCGTGCGCGAGGACACCGAAAACAGCGAAGAGACCTTGCGCATCAAACGGCGGGGCGATAGGGTCATTGTCACATCTCCGGATAGCACCCAGTCGCTGGAGTTCAACGGCGTCGCGGCCCTGCTGCATTGGATTGCATCCTCCTTCGCCATCATCACCATCGTGCAGATCGAGTCGAGCAACACACACTTTCCGGGCGAACGAGAAATCACCACCCTGCTCTACCACCCCCTGCTAGGCCCGGCCCATGCGGCAAATTTATCGGCCAATAGGACAGCTGCCTAACCCAACATGCTCCAGCTCACCGCCAGCTCCTTTGAGCCCAACGGACGTCTCAAGGGCCCCCTTCAACGAGGGGGCAGGCTGCTGGTGCGCTTCCATGCACCGTGGTGCCCACACTGCCAGGCCATGGCCCCTGCATGGCAAGACCTGCAGCGCGCTTTGCCCCCAGACACGGCACTTGCTGATGTGGACTGCGAGGCCCACACCATCCCCTTCATCAGCGCCTACCCCACGCTGCTGCTCTATGACAACACGGGCACCCCACACAGGGTCGACCCTGCCCTCCCCTACCTAGCACGGGCAGCGACGCCCCAAGGCACGGACGTGCTTGTGGCCTTCTTGTATGCCCCTTGGTGCGGACACTGCCATGCAGCCATGCCAGAGGTAGCTGCCTTTGAGCGCCAGCTGCGTCCAGGACAAGCCCGGGTAGTGCGAGTGGACTGCGAGGCCAGCCCAGACATCGCAGCCAAGCGCAATGTCCGCGCCTTCCCCACGGTGCAGATCATAGCCAATGGCAGGCACACAGAGTGGGTTGGGCGCTTCACTCGCCAGCAGCTGTCGGCCTTCTACCAGCGCTCACTGCCGCTGTTGCTGCAACCACAGGCGAGTGGATGACGGCCCTGTCAAGGATCTGCAGGATCACGCTCTCGAGCTGGGCAGGCGAGATGTCAAGCGGCGCTCCCACCATGTCAAGCACCAAGGTTGCTGAGACCGGCCCGCTGGCGGTGTCGAAGAGGAAGAAGCTCAATGCATCTTCTTGCCCTCCCTCATCATCAGCAGCATCAAGCTCCTGGAACTTGCTCAGCAGGGCACTGCCCACGTGGGCTCGACAGACTGGACAAGTGTCGTGCTGGCGCAGCCAGGGGCCGATGCACCCGGTGTGGAATCGGTGCCCGCAGTGCAGCAGAGTGGACCCCGCCTTTGCCAGGGACAGCTCCATGCACACGCTGCATTCGCTGCTTGGCAGGTGGGCCCCGCAGTAGGGCTGGCCGCACTTGGTGTAGCGGGCATGCAGGACGCGACAAGGCTGGCCGTTGCGGTAGGTCCCGCAGCACGGGCGTGGTGCACGCGGCATGACACTCCAGGGCCTGGCACAGATACACTTTGGCGCCCGCGACCGCATCCCACTTGTGGGGCGAGAGCCCGGCACAGGCAAGGGCAAGCAATGCAGCAACCATGATGGAGCCAACGGACAATGGCAAGGGGGCTGCACGGGCCATCTTTGTCTTCAAGGCGCAGGCCAGTGCTGCCCGTAACAGCAGCTTCTCGCAAACAGCCCAGCGCTTACGATCGCATGTGCAGCAGATGTCGGCAGACCTGGCTGGGACCAAGCTGGCCCTCAGGCAGAGGACGGAAGAGGTGGCTAAGCTCCGGCAGAGTGTGGGCGCCCTGCAGCTTGAGCTTGGACGCCTTCGGGCAACCCACGCAGAGGACACGCAGCAGCACAAGGAAGAGATCGAGGTGCTGCAGCGCAGCGTCAACAACCTTCGTGTCGAGCTTGAGCATGCCAAGGCCGCCTACGATGACTGCCAAGATGACCTGCTCGAGTACGAAGAGCTGAAGGCCTCGTACGAAAACCTCCAGGCGGACCTCCAGGCAGCCAACACACGGCTCCGCAGCTCGTCTGCCTCCGGCGAGGTTGCACAAGCCCGGCTGAAGCAGCTGAGGCATGACGTGATGGCCATGTCGGAGCATGGCGCCCGCAACGTGCTCATGTGGGTGGAGGAGACCCAGAGGCTGCGCCGCACCAATGCCCTCATGCTCGACGAACTGCAAGCTGCACGAGCAGCGTCCGCCGTGTGCACCGTCTGCAGCGACGCCAGGATCAGCACTGCCTTCGTGCCCTGCGGCCACTGCATGTGTGCCACCTGTGGCGCCAAGCTCGCTGCATGCCCTGTGTGCAGGCAGGAACCAAGCCTCAAGCTGAGGCTCTTTGTGTAGCCTTCTGTGTCTGCTCACGCGCGCTGGGGGCAGGGGGGGCGGCCTGTGGCACCGGGGTCATCTGCAACATGGTGGCGATCTCGTCGTACTCATCCTTAGCCAAGCCGCCTTCATCTCCCTCGACGCCCTCCTCCTCCTCCTCCTCCCCGTCCTCGTCGTCTTCGTCGTCATCCACATCGTCGCTTTGCTCGCATTCCTCGTCACCTGCCAGGGCTTCGTGGCCAACACAAAACTCGAGCGGCTCCTTTTGCTGGGGGTACACAAGGCTGTAGTACAACACCTCGTTCCTGTCCGACTCGAACAGCACGCGCTGGGCTAGGTCGTCGGGCGCAGTGTCACACAGTGCTCCAACCACAACCTCCTTGGCGTGATGCAGCCAGCCCGTGGGTGGCTGGTGTGTGCTCTTCACCAGCACGGAATAGTCGCGGTTGGCCCACACATACTCACTGAGCAGCTGGCGCACCTTGTCCTGCTCCTCCGGAGCCGTCAGCCGCACCTCAAAGCGCTTGCCCTTGGGGGTGGTGATGGTGGCTCGCCGCGAGCCCTGCTGGAGAAGCAGCCGCAGTTCGCCAGGCACCAGCTTCACCTGTGTTTTCGCCCCTTGGGGCATGGTGCTGTGTACGTGCAGAAGGTGGGCCAGCAGTGCTTCCACAATGCGCTCCTTGGTGCTCAACAGCTTGTTGACGCGGCTCCATGCACATGGGAGGGTGGGCGCCATACGTGGCCTGCTCACTTTGTCACAGGATAATGTTGGAGTGCCTGCAAACGCATAGCGACCAGGTATAGGCTGTGCAAGGGACCTAGCCAGCAACAGGAGCATCCAGAATGCGGCAAACCAAGTCACCTGGTGCCCGGCGAACTGCGGCCAAGCAAAGTCTCCTCACAACGCCAACATCTCCCTCAGCACCTCCACACTGTGTTCTGCAAAGATCTGTTCATGAAGGGCAATGGCGGCGTTGACAGCCCGCTGGGCCTTGGCACGGCTGGCTACTTCTGCCAGATGAAGGGCACCCATGACATGCCGCAAGGTCTGCGCAGGTTGGTCGAAGCTGTTGAAGCGAGCCATTGTCACGAGCAACAGCAGGGTCAATGGACCGCAGCACCCTTTTCTCTTGTCATTGTCCGGCAGAGCCTCACCAATGCGCTCTTGGAGGGTGTGCTGGTACCTGCCCTCCGGGAAGCATACTTCCTCTGCTGCCAGCGCAAAGGTCCTGCCCAGTATGGCGTTGATGTGTTCGAGGCACGTGCCAAAGGCATCATACATGGGGTTCTGGCCTTGCGAGCTCTGGAAGCCGGCTGGGTCAACAAGGTAGATTGTGCCGTCGCTGTGAAAGACGGCGGCAGCAAAGTGCGAGGCGTCGCCGCCTCCATTGGCATACATCACCTCGAGCGGCAGCACACAAGTGGCCCCGTTGCAGCTCCTGATGGCAGGGGCGGCGCGCACAACAGACTCCAGGAGGCTCCTTGTGTAGGTCTTCATGAAGGCTGGGTCCTTTGCTGCCTCGTCATACACGACGTGCAGGCGGTGCACCTTGTAGTGGTTGTAGTAGGTGACAAGCCGGAGGTGCAGGAGCTCAAGCTGACAGCGCCTGCACCTGTCCTCGTTGCTCCAGGCCTTGGGGACCGTGTGCAGCAGGTCGTTGTACTTGCCATTAAGCACGCCGACTTCGGCGTCAGGCTTGTAGTGAGCACATAAGCCCCTGCCTGCTGCAGCGAGCAGCACATGCATGCACGAGCGCCAATAGTCTATGTTGGCATCGGGCTCCCAATCCTTGGGCAGTGAGCTGTCAAAGTCCAGCAGGTCGGTCAGGTACTGCTTCACGGCTTGCTGTGTGAGGCTTGCTGCTGTCATGTGCTATGGGTGCCGATAAGTTGCACAGGCGCCTCACGTGGGCATGGCACGTGGCACCGTGCAGACTCCTGCTGATGATGGCCAGGGCACTGAGGGCGCTCAGAGGGGACTGGCGGCGGTGTAGGAGGGCGCTGCCAATGTGGTGCATGGTGGCAGCGGGCCTGTGGAAGCAGTCAAACCTAGCCATCACGGCAAGGACAAGAAGGGTCAGCAGGCCGCAGCACCCTCGTAGTGCGGCATCGTGTGGCAAGGCAGCAGCCAGGCAGCCTTGTAGCGAGCGCCTTGGACAGGCAGCAAAGCAGGCGGCCGCAGGTGCCAGCCGGAGGCGGCGGTTGCCGAGCAGCTTGCGGAGTTGTGGCATGCATGCATGCAGGGCACTGTGTACAGGGTGCGCAGTGGCGTAGCAGGCCAGGGGGTCGATGACGTAGATTGTGCTGCTGGCATGGAACACCACAGCGCCAGTGTGAGCCTCAGCTCCGCCGTTGGCCCCATCCATCAAGATTGTCAGCGGCAGCACGCATGTCTGGCCCTGCATAGATCTCAGGAAGCCGGCCAAGCGCCGCATGGACACCATGAGGCTGCCTCTGTGCATCTGTGGGCTGCCCTCGCCCACGTCGGCAACAAGCAGGCAGTGCTGCTTAAAGCGCCGGTAGTAGGCCTTGAGCTGGGTGTGCAGGCCATCATAGTAGGGTTGGTTGGCCAGGTACCTGGGGTCATCGTCGCTGAGGGAGATGCTCGCCGCAAGCGCCGCAAACTGGCCATGCAGTGCGCGGTCGTCGGGGTGGCCATGGTAGGGGGTGGCCACCCCGAGGGCTCTCAAGGCCAGGGACAACGTGCACCAGTAGTCTATGTCCGCGTCAGGCTCCCAAGCGGGCCCGGCAACACGCTCACCATGCAGCAGGGCGCGGACGTAGTCGCCAACGGCCGCCTGCATGCGTGCACATCACAAAATGGTGCTGCACATGTGGCCGCACAGTTGCAGGGTTGAAGTTGAGGAACCTGTGCTGCCTGGAAGCTCTCAGGAAGCGGCGCCATGGCCGGTTTTCACTACTTGGGCCTCACGCTTCCAGCACCTGATACACACGCTGCACCGTGTTGCACGGGACGCACTCGCTGATGCCGGGCCCGATGAGCACGAATAAAAGCTGCGGCACCGAGCATGGGCAAGACCTCTCTTGGCTTCCACTATCGCGGCACTGCAGGCAACCCACGCGACGCTCGGTGCGAGCTCTTCTGCGAGCAGTGCCACGCCACCACAGAGGCAGGTGAGCGCTGCCGGCTGCGCACCTGCATTGGCCTTCACTACTGCCACATCCACTGCCGGCAAAAGCTGCATCTGTGCGTGAGACCCAGCAAAAAGGGCGGGCTGGGCCTCTTTGCCTGCGGCTTTGCGCCAGGCAAGGGCTTCACCGACAGCTACGTCATGGAGGGCGGCGACAAGGCCCACTACAAGGGCGTGATCTGCGAGTACAACGGGGTAAGGCTGACCGAGCAGCAGGTGCGCAGCTTCTATGGCAGTGCACCAGACCTGCGCATGCCGTACGGGATCATGGTGGGTGGCAAGCATGTGGAGGATGGGGCCTGTCGGCGCGGACTTGGCGCTCTGGCCAACGACTACCGGGAGTTTTACAAGTCAGGCAGGGTGCTCAAGGCCGACCCGTCCGCGCAGAATGCGGAGCTCCACACATGCCGCTTCGCCAATGGCGACGAGACTGCCGTGATCCGCGTGAAGCGGGGCTGCAAGATCAGCAACGGTCAGGAGATCCTTGTAGATTATGGCATGCAGGCCATGGAGCGGGTGCAGGCCGACACGCAGCGGCGCCCATACCCAGGCTGGTTTGTGGAGGCCGGCGATTGTTGGGTCATGCAGTCGGGTGGCGACGAGCGCTGCAAGTGCCGCAACCGCCGCTAGCCCCGCAAGCCACTTGAGGGGTGGCATCTGCAGGCAGCACAAGGCGCACAAATGGCCAGCGACATCGCCAGCCACATTGTGGGCATCATGCAACAGCAGCAGGCGGCGGAGGTGGCCTGCCTTGAGGCCAACACCAGGCGGACCATCGCGCTGCGTGCAGCCCTGGTGGTGTTTGATGATGAGGAGGAGGATGGGCAGGCTGCACTGGAGCACGAGGTGGAGGCCACCGTGCACCTGCACCAGGCCATGCCCAGTGCAGGTGGCGAGCCCACATGGGTGCTGGAGTATGCGGGGGCACGCATGCCGGCGTCTGCCCCACATGCCTCGGAGTTCATAGTCGACTGTGCCGTAGAGCACATCAAGTTGTCCTTGATCGACGCCCTGCGCGAGCACGACCTGCTCGACGTTGTGGTCGACAACCAGCTGGAGCTGAGGGCCACGCTGGCACTTGGGGGGCAGGGCTGGTGTGTGTTTGCAGAGTCCCAGTCCTTTGAGGACACGCAGCCCTCGACCTGGGCCCCAACCTCCACAGAGTACCTTGCTTCCAAGGGCAAGCAGCTGGCCGAAGTAGCGCGCCATGTCGTCTCTAACAGGTGCGATGGGTGAGGTTGGTGGAGCCCCATGAGAGCCAAGGGTACTCTTTGAGGCCGTCCCTGTCCAGCAGCCGCCTGCTGTTGGGCACCGCCACACCGCGCTGCTCGTAGGCCGTGACGGCCAGGCCCCAGGCGCCTGCAGGGTGCCAGGCCACCATGCGGAGCTCCTTGCCGGCCACCTCCGCCAGGGTCGCCTGCTGCCCCAGCAGGATGGCTGCCACATACTCCATGCCCTTGGCGAGCCTGTTGTTGAGCTCCTTGTACAGGTCGAGGCCTGTGGCATTGTGGGCCAGCTCGCACACATGAGCCAGGGAGCCCAGGCTGAACTGGGCGTGCATGAGGTCGCGCAACACCTCGTTGCCAAGTCCGGACGGCTTGACGATGATTGGCAAGATGCGCCTGAATTCCGCAACTTGTGCATTGTAGAGCCGCTCGTCGTTGCGAAGCACCGCAAGCTGCATCAATGCCTCGGTTCGCGCGGCGTGCCAGTTGGAGGCGGCGTCCCCGCCGTTGATGGTCCACGTGATTGGGGCCGTCAGGGCCGGCATGACCACCTTGTCAACCCACCGCAGGTAGCATGGCTCGACGGCAGCAGCAGCGTAGCCCGGGTAGGTGTACTTGAGCAGCTCCATCGACCTGGCAAAGCACGTCGTGGACCAAGCTGCCTCAAGCACCCTGTTGTCGCCCGCAAGGGAGCAGCAGGTGGTGCTCCATGCCTTTACAATGGCCAGGGCGCCCCCGGCGAAGGCGTCATCGCCGTGGACTAGGTACGAGAGCGTCTGCAAGTAGCACTGCACCGCATCCTTGTCGCAGAGCTCGGCGTGGCCCTGTGGAGGCTTGCCCCATGAGCACTCGACACGAGGTAGCGCGCACGGCCTGTAGTCTCGCTTTGTGTCCCAACCCAGCTTGTCCCTGCCTCGAAGGGCAAAGGGCAGCTTGGCAGCAAGGCGCTGCTTGATCCTGGCGATGTCGTCCTTGCCGATGAGCGCGGCAGGGTGCTTGAAGGGCATGGCCAGTGGCGGTAGCACGCACAGACAAAGTTTGCGCGACCAGCAAAGTGTGTGACGGTCAACCACCGGTCTCCGAGGCGTGGAACATGATTGAGCGCACATTCTTCACCACCTTGGTGGAGACGGTCCTGTACGGGTCGGCACCACCGTTGTTGCTTCTTTGCAGGAGCACGTGACCCGTGAAGTCTGTTGAGAACTCGACGTACACCATTGGCATGGTGTAGTAGCTGCTCCTCACGGACATGTACATGTTGCTGGCTGTCGGCACGATGGATGGCCCGTTGGTGCACGCAACACGAAACACGGCGTTCATGCTCCCATGTGCTGCATACCACGTGGAGACGCTGTTGACAATGGTCCCAACCCGGCCGTCTTGGGCCTTCATGCCCGAGACCGGAGGGGGGACAAGCGGCCATATCTTGATGACGCGCTCCATGCTGGCCCCCAAGCAGTTCGCATAGGTGATGGCAGTGGCAGGCAGGTAGTTGTTGTACGAGCGCACCAGGGTGCCGTCGGCCTTGTACAGGGTGAAGACGCTGCTGGTGAGCTTGACAAAGTAGTTGTATGGCGCGTTCTTGACGATGCCGATCGTGGACACTGGCGTGTCAATCTGCGTCCTCCAGGCCCCACCAATGTGCGAGTTCTCCACAAAGACACCGTCGCCATTGTTCCAGGAAGCACTGACGCGTAGGTTCAGGTGCCACAACATCTGACCGTTCTCCCTATCCCAGAAGTTGATGGTGGCGTCTGCAGAGGCCGTGCCGGTCACTGCAAAGCACCAGCCATACATGCTGCCGGGTGTGGACATGGAGGTGGTGCCCAGCCCTTGCCTTGACTTGCCACGATACGCGCCAAGAGCAAGTGCGCCAGACGCGGGGATGCCTGGTGCTCCCGCGTAGTACTGTGACAGTGCGACGGCGCCCTCGGTGCCAACTAGCTTGGTTTGTAGGTCTGAGAAGCTGATGGTGCCGGAGGGCAGGGTCATGCTCATATACAAGGGAGCGGGGTTTGTTGTCGTGACCACAAGCCCTGCCCCACGGAGTGTGCTGTGCGCTCTGCGTTTTGCAATTCTATATCCATGTCATCTGCTGCATGTTCCGCTTGAAGGACCTAGCCAACACCTGCCGCTCTCGGGAGGGACTGTCACCGGGAAGGTCACCTTCAACGACGCCTCCTTTCCAAACGCCACCACCATTGCCAATGCCAGGATCGGGGATGTAGGGCATGGCGCAAATTGGATGGGTGTAGCAAATACAAACTGCTTCACAAAGCCTGCATATGCACTGCTTCAGAGCACATCCGGGCAGACTTTGCTGAACGCCCTCCTTGAGCAATCGATAGAGATGCGCATCGACAATGGCACCATCATGGCCATCAAGAAGGATGTGGTCTACTCTGGTAAAAACATCAAGTTTTCAAACGATGGGACTGGCGTGGTCTGGGGTGAGTCGTACTCGAAGATCCACGACAATGGCAACTTGTACATTGAGACGGACGACGAGCTCAACTTCAAGACGGGTGGTCACGTGTCAGTGCAAATCTCCAGCAACGGCACCACCAGCTTCAAGCGCAGCGGGGTGTACATCAGCGGCGGCAGGGTGGTGACTTACCCAAGATCAAGCGGTTATGGTTATGTGAACAAAACTGGCGCCACTGGTTGGTCTTGGTCCGAGGACTCCACCTTCTCCCTTGTAGCAGATTACCGCATTTCATGCTCAGAGGTGAATTGTGTGTCTGACCGCCGCACCAAGCGCAACATCGAGGCCTTCCCCGACTGGCTTTGCCTCAGAGTGGTTCGCAAGCTCAAACCCAGGATGTATGTGCGTGTGAACGAGTGCGTGCACAGCTGTGGCTTTTTGGCCCAAGAGGTGGAGAAGGTGCTGCCGCAAGCGGTGAGCCGGATGCCAAAGACCGTGAACGGCAAGCGGATCCACGATTGCCGGGTGCTTGACTACAACCAGCTCATCGCCGCAAATACCGGAGCGATTCGTCAATTGTCCAAGCAAGTGGCACGGCTAGAGGGTCAGATCAATGCTCTCACCCCAAACCCACCCAAACCCAGAAAAGCAAGCAAGCGGCGGCTGGTGACGCTTGCAAGGGGCTTGCGTGTGAGGCATTCGCATCCCACACGGGACCGTTGAGACCACACTCAGTTGTGGCTGAGCCACGAAAGAGCCCTCGAGCCAAGGTCACCAATGCCTCGTACATCCCGTCTGCCTTGGTATGCTGCCAGTACATGCCCTGGATCTGCTCCTTATGCTGGGCCAGCTGCCTCTCCAGGGCCTGCAGATACACACGCTTGAATTACTTGACCTGAAGAAGGCCCGTAGAACAAAAAGCACAGAGTATCTCCTGTCTGAGTGCTGGCAGTTCTCGACAAACGTCTGCAATACTCTACACGCGAGGCAATGTCACAGCAATCCCCGTGGCCATTGCTGCAACTGCATACGCAGCTGCGGCAATGCGCGGCGACCTTGAAACCTGTGCGTTCAAAAACTTCCAACAACTATCGAACCAACCCGGCTGCAATGCCTAGATCGGTACATGGCCACAACAAGCACGAGGCGCGGGTGCTGCTCCATGCCTCATGATCCTTGCTGTGCTGTTCTGCATCACCCTTACCGACCAGCACTGCAGCAGGTGCTTTGTCGACTAACACCACCACCACCTTGCTTTTCCGCACCGCCACTGCTGATCAGCGGCACCACCCTTGCTATTTTGCACAACGCCTACTAATCAGCACGGTCCCCCTTGCTATTCTGCGCGACCCTTGTTGTCTAACACTACCACCCCTGCTATTACGCATGGCGCGTGCTGATCACCACGGGCACCCTTGCTATTCTGCGCGACCCCTACTAGTCTCGCCAGCATGTGGTTATTGGCATCAGCTGACCACGCCCCAAAAGTCGCCTGAGGCTGAAGGTAAGGCATGACCATCGACAGACAAACCCACGGAAACTGCCATCGCAACGCCTCTGTTGCACAGGTAGGCTACACACGGGGCTCTTCAAGCACCACATCCGTGCCAAACAAGGCATGGTCACAAGGAGCTCACGGACTGCCGGGCTGTCACTGAGCAGAGATACATCAGTCACAGCAACAAGACTGCAATTGTTGAGCACACTGAGTCTCTAGCTAGATTATCTTTGTTGTTTGGCATGCGAAAAGCTGACAAATCTTGCCGTCGCATGCCCAATGCACCTGCTGCACAGCGACGGCCCGGCAGTGGCTCCAAGGGGATGGCTATTGTATCCCGTGGCTGCTCTGGCCGCGAGGACCCAAAGGTGGCTGCTGCATTGAGAGCACAAGTCGCTGCGCTGCAGAAAGAGGTCGCCAAGTATGACCAACTCGCGCACGGCATCTATTCTGGGGAGCTACAGTTGCACGGCCTGGACGCACAGCTCTTTCAGCTGAGTGCTCAAAAGCAGCAATGGACGGCTGAAGTTGATCAGCTGCAGGCCCACATTCGCGACCTGTCAAGACAAGCCTCGCATTTGACAGAGGAAGTGGAGCGACTGCATGCCTGGAAGGCCCAATTGCAGCAGGCAGAAACAAACATGCGGTCGCATGGAAATGCGAGGACGGAATTTGACGAGGCGCTTGATGATTTAGAACATACACTGTACGGCCCTTGACCGTGTAAGCGTGACGGACAAACAAGTGCCGCGCTAGACACATGATTAGGGCGCTCGCACGGGCCAAACGCAATTTCACTTTCATTGTCACTTTGCGCGCTGCTGGGGGTCACCACTTGATCTTGTCGATGTTCAGGGCGATGTGGCGAATCATGTCGGATGAGCTGTTGAGCTTGGGAGCGGGCATGTCCAGCATGGCCACCCCATGCTTGTCGCACACGGCCTTCTCTGGCACCTCCGTGCTGCTGCGGTCACCGGAGTTTGCAAAGTGGGTGGGCCGGCTGCTTGTGCATGGACGAGTGCAAAGCATCTCAAGAGTCGCACACACCGTCCTGTCCTTGTCGATGCTCACCACAACCTCATCCACGTCCCGCATGGCCCCCACGATGGCCACGCGGTCGGCGATGGGCACCGCACAGATATCCCGCTTCATGATCGCCTGCTCGTCATTGTTCACAATGACCACCACCCTGCCATCTGGGCCAGCAAACTGCTTGGCAAGGGACAGGTACTCAACATGACCTGCGTGAGGGCCACAAAAGTAGCCAGACACGACGACAACAGGCCCTGCCATGATGATGTCTAGTCCACACATTTTTTCCACTCGGTCGCGCCAAAGCACCAGTAGCCACACCGCCCGCACACGCTTATCAGGCTGGGGCTATGGCAATCGTCATCAACCTCCACCCTCATGCTGTGGCCCCCGTGCTCGGCACACAGCTCGTGCAGGGCTCGCTCGTCGTGCTGAACCAGGCGCCTCAGCCTGGCTGCCTCGGCCTCCACCCCCTGCAGTGCCTGCCGCAGCCTGCTCAGTGCCTCGGCTCGGGCCTTGACAACGTCCATGGCTTGTGGTTGGGGGGGTGCGCATGGCCTACCTGAAGTGGGATGTCAGCAGCGAGTACGCCCGCCCCACCTGCCCAGCATGGCGCGGTGCTCAGGCGGTGCAGGGAAGCACCCCACAGCGCCAGCGTGGCCAGCCAGGCAGCCTGCGACGTGCCCTGCGCGTGCACCTTGTAGATGGGGCTGATGATCTGGTGCAGGAAGCTCGAGGTCACAGGCACGCCCAGCAGGGTGCTCTCCAGCCAGGTGAGGAAGCAGGTGTCATCGTTGAGCGCCCAGTGGAGCCACAGGAAAGGGACGGCGATGGCATGCAGCAGGGTCACCTCCCACTTGCCCCACCAGGGTGCCATCACCACCCACGCAACAAAGGCGAAGTGCACGGCACGCACAACGTCGGCACCGCTGATCAGCATGTGTGAGCAGTCACTCTGTATGCAGATATATTGCGCGCCATGCCTCAGCCTTGCTGCGGAAACTCAAGGGGCTCCAGAGCTGTGGCGGCCTTGGTGTAGGCGGCAGCAGCGGCAGCCTCACTGGCAAAGAGCCCAAGGTACCTGTTGTGGTCGCCGACGGCGATCTGTGCCCTCCACTTGCCGTGCTGCTTGTCCCATGTGACGCCCAGGAACCTCGATGAGGCGTGGGGCGACTTGGTCCTGTTGCGTGCGTTGCCGGTGCCCGTGCTGTCGCGCAGGTTGCTGAGGGCGTTGTTGAGGCGATCGCCGTCTGCATGGTCAATGATGCGCCCATCGTGCGGCACACAGCCCTTCAGGAAGCGATGCAGCTTCATCAGCTGCCATGTGTTGTCCGCCATGAGCACCCTGCCCTCCACATAGCCACTCCTTGTGCGGTGCCATTTGAACATGGCCGCCTTGCGCCACCCTGCCTCGCACAGCAGTGCCCTGCGACCATCGGGCAGGGGCAGGTAGGGAGTGCCCTCGGCATTGCGCAGAGGGGGCCCAAGCACTTGCTCTGGGGCTGCCCGTGCTCGCTTGACAAACTCAATGCGCTCCAGTGCCCGCCTGCCTGCTTGCGGCGCCGTGGGTACGTGCTGTGCTGGGTTGGCCAACACGCGCCCTGCTTCGGCTGCATCCAGGGCACCATTGACACGGGCGTGGCGGCCATGCACCGCCAAGGCAGCCCTGTCATATGCGCATGCTGCCTCCTGCTTGGTGGCAAAGGTGCCCAAGTACGTGTTGCGGCCCTTGATCTGAATGTCGGCCCGCCAGCGCTCGCCATGGGCGCACACTCCCACACAGCCGGAGCTAGGGTGTGTCCGCTTGGCCTGCGCATTGAGGGCACGGGTCACAAGCTCCAGGTTGTCCAGGCGGTTGTCATGCCTGATGCCGTTCTTGTGGTGCACCACGTGGCCGCTCTGGCGGGGCAGGCCCAGCACATGGTGCACCAGGTATAGGTGCACATACTCGCGCTTCCTTGGGCCGGTGCCAACCTGCACATAGCCCTCGGGGTGCCAGTACAGCGCTCTGCCCTGCAGCGCCTCGTGGCCGCGCTCGCACAGAAGGCATGCTTCGCTCCTCCTGGCGATGGGGGCGGCGATGCCAGGGGCCATGGCGCACTCGTTGTGGGTGCCACTCTCCGCCCCTCAAGTGACACTGTGCATGTTACCAATGCAAGTAGCCTGGCCGGCCAGCTCACCCCTGCATGCAAAGTGTACCTGGACTCGCCCAGCAACAACACCACAGGCGCCGGGCAGCTCTCTCACTCAGCTATTGGCGGCATGACTTGAAACCTGCGCTGCCCGTCTAGTGGTGGCTGCAGCCGCTGCTGAATGGCAGCCACGGGCCGATTCCCCCCGCTTCCGTTCAAAGCGGTGGCAGGCCTGCCCCTTGCCATGGCGTCCAGCCGCATGCGCTGGACCAGGCCCTCCAGCCTGCCCAGCAACAGCTCGTGGATGCGGTCGGGGATGTACGTCTGCAGCCTGTGTATGCGTTCAAGGAACTGGACTGCCTTGATGATGCCTGCCAGCAAGTCTTGGACAGTGCTTGCCTGTGCGCTCATACCCTGTCATTGTGATTTGTTTCCACGTCCCCTCTATACTCTGCAAGCGCAAACCCCTTTCGGCCACGACCTAGGGATGTGAGTTGGTTCGTGCTGAGTAGCACCCGCGGCACCACTGGTCGGCACGAATCGCGCAGATCAGCGCAAGGGGCGCAGTGACACGGTCCACCTTGACCCTCAAACGCTGCGGCCTGAGGCGTTGGTTGTGCATCAGGTGGTGTGTTACAGACGTGACTCAACAACTGCCAGCTCGGTGCATTTGCATCAGTGCTTGCGAAAAGGGAGCATGCGAGCACCTACAAGGTGCGCACTTTGTGCAACCACCTTCCTGTGCACGGCCTGCTGCTCTCAGAACTCCCCGTCATCTACCTCGGCAACATCTGGACCCTCGTCCTCTTCGCCGTCCGACTGGATCAGGCAGCCCTCCTCCTGCGCTGGGCGGTGCGTGACCAGCAGCTGATGCAGGCGGGCCGAGATGCCAAAGGTCTTGTTGATGAGATAGATGGAGGGGAGCACCACACACAGCTTGGCGCTGGTGCCCTTGACAATGTACTCCAGCGGCAGCACGGTCTGCTTGTCGGCAGCATCAAACACCTTTGGAAACTCGCCCGTGCGAAAGTCCTTGACTGCCTTGGCCTTGAAAAGGGGCGCATACTTTGGGTCCCTTGGGGCCTTGACAAGCGTGCGTTGGAACTCCTGGAGCAGGGCTCTGGGCATCTCCTTGCCAAACCATGCCGTGGCATTGGCTTCTGCAGCTGCCAGGACGGCCTCATCGATCGCCTGCAGGGCCTTGTAGAACGCTTGCATGGAGGCGTTGTCAGGGTCATCATAGCCCCGCAGGGAGCACTCCACGCTTTGCGTGGTCTCTCCCTTGTCATCCTCAAAGCTGCTCACGCCAAAGGGCAGGTACACGGCAGGGCTCTGCAGCACAGACAAGAGGCACCCTGGGCATGTGTCACAAAGGGAAAGGCAGCACTGTGGCGGCGGTCTGCCACCCACCTGCAGCTTGAGGGTGGCCTTCTTAGGCCCATAACCTATGCGCACATACTTGCCACCCGCCTTGTTCTTTTGGGGGGCGGCATCAATGAACAGCTGTCTTGGGTCAAAGTCCTTGCTCAGGACCACGGCTGGTGCAGGGTTTGCCATTGGGGCCGCCATGTTGTCTGCCTCAAGCGTCCCCCAGCATGCCCTCAAGTGGGATGCGCCATGCAAAGCGCTCATCAAGGCTGCGGCACACGCCGTCCACCAGCATCAGCGAGCGCGCGAGCTGCAGCGCCGCACCGCTCAGCCGCGCCGGCACCCGCCTGCCGCGTGCGGCAGCAGCGCCGTCGAGCTTGATGTGGCCGGGGTTGGTGAGGTGGCCCACAATGTCTGCTGCGTCTTCGGCAAAGGCCTCCCAGTCCAGGATGTGCACACCGCACTGGCGCCCACTGGCAGCGGCCCTGCGCTGGAAGAAGGAGCGGCCGGGGGCCCCTGCCAGGACGGCAAACATGGCCTCCAGCAGGCGCAGCATGGCATGCAGCTCGTGCTGCGAAAAGCTCACCACACTGCCGTAATCAAAGAGGGTGGGGCGGCCAGTGGCGCAGGCGATGGCCCAGTTGCCGATGTGAGGGTCTCCATGCACGCGGCGGTGCCGCACGACGCCTTCGAGCCACCAGGCTGCGATGAGCTGGGCCAGCTGGCGGCGCTCCTGCGCTGCGAGCTCTGGCAGGGCAGTGGCCAGAGGCACGGCATGCACATAGTCCATGAGCAGCACCTTGCCTTCCAGGCAGTGCCCCAGGGGCTTGGGCACATCGACCGTGGTGGGGCCCTTGGCGGCATCGGCAAAACAGGCCACCATGTGCGAGTGCTCGGCGGCCATGTCCAGCTCGGTCCTCAACATGTTGTGGGCATCATGGAGCAGCAGCTCCGTGTGACGCATGGCAGCCTTGTCGGGCATGAGGTGGGTGGCAAGCGCCAACACAGAGCGCATCGCTGAGAAGGACCTGCCTATGAGGTGCCGTGCCTGGGGCCGGACGAGCTTCACTGCAACGACCCGGCCGCCGCCTCCGATCCTGGCCTTGTGCACTTGAGCAATGGAGGCACTGCCGATGGCCGCCTCCTCGATCTCGCACCCACCCAGCAGCATCTTGAGCTTGGCAAGCTCGTGGGCAGGCAGCAGCTCTGCAAGTGGCTGAGGACTCACCCTCTCGAGCATGCGGTCGCTGAGGTGCCGCTGGAGGAGGCGGTCTGTCACAAGCCCGGGCGTGGTGGCCGCAAGCTGGGCAAGCTTGACTGCAACTGGTCCCGCCTGCTCGATCCGCTTGCACAGCTGCATGGACCGGCGCTGCGGCGTTGCAAACTTTGACAGCACGGCGTTCTCCGCCAGGGCATACAGAACGTGGGCGTGCATGCTGCACAGGTGGTCGGGGTTACTTTTGGCCTGGAGGGGCCGCGCCGGCCTGTGCGGTCGAGCAAGTCGGCGAATTTCCCGGCTACGGCTAGATGGCTTCCTTCCGTGCACAGTGCCGCGGTGTTGACCCGGGACGGGCGGCCACTTTGCAGCAGCACAAGAAGCTCTTGCGAACCATCGTGAGCTCAGAGATCAGGCACGTGCGCCATGGCATCAAGCATGCGGACACGGTGGCACGGCAGCAGCTTCAAGAGGCAGCAGGCAGGGCCGCTGCCGACCTCAAGGCTGCTCTGGGGAGCAGCTGGCTTGCCGCGGTGCTTGACGAGCAGCAGGGGCAGAGTGCCTCCGTGTCTTCCCTCGACGAGCACAAGTGGCGCCAGGAGCTATGAGCATCTTCTCGCGGATACGCTGCGGCACGCGCAGTGTGACCTCGGTTGGGCCCGTGCCGAGGGGCGGCCGTACGCAGCCCATGGCAAAGAACAGCAGGATGCGCCTGGTGCAGAGGCGCCACTTGCAGACAAGCGAGAGGGTTCCCATGCATTGATGCTTTGGCGATAGTTAAAATTTTCCCAGCGCCGCTCGCCAAACAAACGCACACGGTCATCCCCAACTGAGCCGGGGCCCGATGGCCCCTGCAAAGTCGGCCCCGTGGGGCCCAAACGCCCGGCAGTCCTGGGCGGCCACCTGCAGCGAGCTCCGTAGCGCCACCAGCGGCAGGATGGCTTCTGTGACGTTGGGCTCCGACTCCAGGATGAGCTCCCTCAGGCGCGGCAAGCGAGCCAGAAGCAGGTTGGCGCAAAAGTCGCAGAGGTTTGAGCCCCTCAGGTCAAGCCTAGTCAGGCCGGTCGCCCCTGCCAACCACCCTGCTGCGGTCGGGGCCAGCGTCACGTTGGCCAGGGAGACGGATGTCAGGTGGGGCAGGCCAGCCGCTGCCGCCATGCACTCCTCCACGCACACATGGCACAGTCCGTGTCTGGCTTGTCGTGTGTGCTCTAGGGCCAGGTGCTCAAGGCCACGCAACTTGTGGATCGCCCCCGCCAGCTGCGTGATTTCGATGTCCTGACCCTCAAGCAGGGGCCGCGCGTCCTGGATGCAGAGGGACAGGTGGGTCAGGGCTGTCAGGGCTCCCAGCTTGTGTGCCCAGCTGCTCGCGCATGGCATTTCGAGGTGCTGCAGGGTGTGGCACAAGCGCAGAAGCCCGCTCACGTCGCTGTACTCGTTCAGCGGCCCGGCAAAGGCAAACGCTGCCAGGCTGGGTGGGAGCGAGATCATCTCCAAGGGGGGCGCCGCTGCGTGCGGTTCGTCGTCAGCCTCTATGATGAGGTGGGTCAGGGTGCTCAGGCCGCTGAGGTCGACCAGGCCTGCGAGGTCGCTGGTGAACAGGGCGTGGCTCCCAAGCTCAAGGTCCACGAGCCGCAGCTCCCCAAGCCTCGGTGGCAAGGCATGGCTGCGCACACTGGCAGCAGGCACCCGATCAAGGGTGAGCCTGGTGACACTGGTGAGGGCTGCGAGGGATGCCATGCTGCTCTGGGCGCAGCAGTTGATCCTCAGGTTGCTGAGGCCTGGGGCAAGGCTGGCCAGAGCATCGACCTGGTCCCTATCGAGGCTCCTAGGAGCCAGGGTCAGGACCACAAACTTGACCATGTTGCGGTCCAGCCCTCCCAACAGTTGAGGCAAGTCCAGGCCTGATGGTGAGGACAGGAAGTGCAGCCTCGGAAGCCTTGTGGCAGCCAGCTCCTGCCATGCCAGAACGACCGCCCGTCAGCCAGCAGCGTTGTTCACCGCCATGCAGGCTCGTGCTGGACTGTGGCCTACCTTGAGGTCCTGATCATCCTCAATCATGAGCCCGCCCACGGTCCCAGGGTGCTTTTGCACCCAAGCGATGTTGTTGCGCCGAGCACACAGAGTAAGCTTGCCATGACAGAAGCCGTCCACATTTGGCCCCATCTCCTTGCACACGGCAAGCAACGCACACAGGTGCTTTGCATCAGCATGGATACTTGTGGCGTTGGCAACAACGGCTTGCAGCACCTCCATGGTGCCTTTGATTGGGCCTGGGTAGTGGTGCACCCACCCTATATACCCACGCATGCTTGTCACTTGTTACGTTAGTATCGAGTGGCCTGGCTGCGTGCAAGGCACTTGAGGGAGGGGGCACAGGTGTGCGAGCACAAGCATGAGCTTAGCCACCATGGCAGCAGCTCGTCACGCCGAGGCCACTTGCAAGGTGGCAGCTGTCGACCCTGCCACCATGACAAGCCTGGGTGATGATGCAGCCACCATGGCGAGCGCTCTTGTTGCTCGCCACGCCAAGGCCATGCGCAGGGTGGCAGATGTGACCAAGAGCCTGGTCAACCTTGCCCCCACCGAGCCCAGGCTTGCCACGATGACAGTGTGCTGCCGCATGGAGGGCGTCGACAAGACCCAGCCACTCGATGTCACCGGGGTTGCCGAGCTTGTCCAGCGGGGGGGGGCGGGAGCATGGCGCATGGGTGCTGGCAGCTTCCGCAACAGCCTGTTGCTGACGCTCGACAAGCCCGGCGCCCCAGCCCACCGCTTTGGCATCAAACTGTTTGCCAATGGGGCGGTGCATATCACCGGCCTGCAGGCCTTTGAGCAGCTGGCGGCCGTGACAGTCGCCATTGAGGAGCTGCTTGGCTCGGCGACCGGGTGCGCCCACAGCGGGAGGCTTGGTGGCTTCAGCCTGCAGCTAGCAAACAGCAACTTCAAGCTGGGCCGCAGGCTCAACCTGCCCATGGTCAACGCCGTGCTGGCAAGGCGCTGTGACATGTTTAGTCGCGGCATCAGCGCCCGCTACCCTGCCCTAGTGGTCAAGGTCCCAGTGGCGGACAACGCCACCGTCTCTGTGCACCTTTTTCGCACGGGCTCCGTGCTGATCAGTGGGGTGAAGCAGCCGGAGCATGCGGCCGAGGCCTTTGAGAGGGTGGTGGCGGTGCTTGATGAGCATGTCGACTTTGTCACGCTGGCCTAGGCTGCTGAGCTGAAGGCGATGCCAGACAGGCCGTTGGCGATGCGCAGGATGTTGTAGCCCACGGCAAAGCATAGGAACTTGCCGTGGGATCTCTCTGGCATGGTGACACGGAAGACGAGCTCCAGCGACATGGCCGTGGCATTGAGCGATCCCGAGGGTTGGGTGGGCTCCGGCTGCAAGGCAAAGCTGTACACGTACACCGGCTTGTCCGGCACGCGGGCGTGGTGCTGGTAGGGCTGCACCAGCGTGTAGTACTGCCCAGGCCGAGAGGTCTGGCGCTCCTGTGCGTTGGTGAGCAGCGTGATGTCATCGAATGCCGCTTGGTAGTCGAAGAAGCGGGGCATGGTGCTGCTGGCCGGCTCGTTGGGCACGTACACCCACAGCAGCTCCTTGAGCGGGTGGGAGAAGGGCAGGGTGATCCTGCGGTTGCGGAGCGGGTTGCCCTCGACAATGATGATGTCCTCTGCCACCTGCTGCACACTGCTGATGAGGAGCTCATGGGGCATCTTGGCCCAGCGCCGGCGCTCGCTGCTGGCCAGGTAGACCATGTCGGCGTAGAGCTGGATGTCGGCCGAAGGCGGCACAAAGGGCATGGCAAGGGCGGTCGGCAGGCTGGTGGCGGGGTCGCTGCAGACCACCAGCTCGGCCACGGGCCGGAACTCCAGGTTGATGCGCAGTTGGTGGTAGGTGATTGCAACCATCGGCAGGGCATTGCCCGACTCGCTGCCTGAGAACCAAAAGGGCAGGGGCACAAAGAGGACAGCGTCCCTGGCCCCTAGGCACCTGCGGTCGTCAGAGGGGTCCCAGTCCTCGAAGCGCCCGACCATCTTGTCAAACCCCCGCTTGCGCCCCTGCTCCGTGGACAGCTCGCTCCACACATCAAGCCACTCTGCCCCATGCCGATCCAACACAACCCCGCCCAGCTCGCACTCAGCAGCCTTGATCAGAGCAAGCCCCACGGCATTGGTCCAGCGGAGCGAAGGCGGCAAGGCCGGCAACCTGACCTCAAGGTACAGCCTGTGGCAGAGGTCGCCCACGCGAGCTATGGTGCAGCTGCATTTGCGGCCAAAGTCGGCCGTGCCGTTCCAGGTCTGCAGAACGGCCTCTACCGCATGCGGCGTGGGGCGGCGCCACACGCTCTTGAAGAAGGTCACTTGCGGTGTGCCATAGAGCATAGTGTCGGCAGAGGAGCCGGCCACAAGCTGGAACTGAGCTGCACCTGGCATGTGCTCCACACCAGCACGCCCCCATAATTCATTGCCTCGACGTGCGCAGCATTCGTCCCGTGCCAACACCGTGTTGACCCCAGCAGCACGCCCGGGAACGTTTGGCCTCGGATGGCCGAAGCGGCCCGGATCAGGGGCCAACCGGGTTTGCAAGTGCCTGGGGAGTACGCTCAGCAAACAAGGAAGCAAGGCGTCCCAGCAACTTCACGCAGATGGTCGACCCACACAAACAGCAGGTGCACCACAACCAGCAGAGGGCAGGGGCAGGCAGCAGCCGGCTCAAGCTGACCAGGTCAGAGCCGAGGGGCAGATTTGGAGGAGTGGTGCGCGGATGGTGTTGAGCACGGGCACAAGCAGCTCAAGGCATCGGGTTTGCAGCAGTTGCAGGCTGAGCAGGTCAAGAGCACTGGGCTGCAAACTAGCAGCAGCGGAGGCAAAGCTGCATGTGGCAAGCTGCTGCTCTGAGTCAGGGGCAGCTTGCTCTGCTCGCAAGCAGGGCCTCGTACATCCTCTCCATCTGTGTGAACTGCTTGTCCTTCTCAAGCAGCTGTGCGTTGAACCACTGTTTGAGCTCCCTCAAGTGCTGGTCCTTGTCAGCCAGCATGCCCTCCAGCTGCCGCACGTGCCGCTCCTTGTCCTCGATGTGCTTGTCCTTGTCCTCGAGGCGCCGGTCCTTTTCTGCCAGCTGCCGCTCCTTGTCCTCGAGGCGCAGGTCCTTCTGCTCCCCAAGGGTCCGCTGCTTCTCCAGCTCCTCGGTCATGCCCTTGAGGCAGCCCGCATACGTGGCCCCGATCCGCTGGAAGGCATGCCTGGCAGCCACCTTGAGCCCCGCCTTGTCGAACAAGACCAGCTCTTTCTTGGCCTCGCCGCGCAGCCTGACGCTTGTCAGGTGCGTGCCAATCTCGCACACGCTCTGCTTGGCATCCGCCTCCGCAGAGCTCTGGTAGCGCGGGTCGATCGGCGCAAAGTACACCAGGCGCAGGCTGGCGCCGTCCAGGGAACCATATTGGCGGTCGTGGTCCTTGAGGCGCTGGTCTAGGTCCTCGGTGCGGCCCCACTTGAGCACCAGGAGGTCGCCCGACAAGTCGTTGGGCAAACCCATGGACCCGCGCAGGTCTGCCACCGTCCCAATCAGGAGCAGGTACACGCCGGCCATCTTGAAGGCATACACCTGGCGCGCAAACTGGCGCACGATGTCGACACTCACACCAACGAGCGCCGCTGCCAGCTCCTCGCGCTGCTCGGGTGTCCCCAGGTGAGCCGCAAACAGCACCTCCTCGGCCCAGTTGACAAACACCCGGGCGACCGGCTTGCGGGACGTGAACAGGCAGCGCAGCAGCCCACGGTAGGTGAAGTACAGCTCCGTGGCGCCGCCGTCCTCCCTTTGCCCCCCGTCCCCCCCCCCCGGAATCCGGGGGGGGGGACGGCAAGACCATGCTCATCTTGACAAAGTCCTCACCTGGCAGGTGGGCAGACGTTGCGTCACACAGATTGGTGCTCAGGTGCCACAGGCCGAGCATTCTGCCGACGAAGTAGCACCGTCGCGGGTGGCGCTCCCCCCTGCACACGAGCGGCACTGCCTGGCCTCCTTCGTCCTTCAGCACCTCGCACTCCTCCAGCTCCAGCTCGGGCTGGTAAGGCACGACCGGCGCTGGCTCAGACACTGCCATTGCAGGGGGGGCTTCCGCCTCCGTGGCATCGGGGCGCTCCCGCATCTTGCGAGTGACGCACTCCAGCTTGACCAGAAACTTGGCCTGGTTGACGCTGGGCTTGCATGCGACGTACCCGCTCAAGCGGCGGTCCCAGCGAGCCACCAGATAGTCCAGGTCTTGCTGCAGGCGCAACCCGACCGCCTTGCGCGGGGTCTTGGTGAGGTTCTTGAACAGGGCCGGCAGGAGCCCGGCCTTGCATAGCTCGCCTGCCTCGATCACTTGGGCTCCCCCAAACTCAATCACCTGCTGCTGCCATGACGGCAGCTGCGCACGCCCTATGCTGGTTGCAGGCGCCGCTGCCCAGGTTGCCAGCTTGTCGCTGAGCCACTTGGTCACCTTGGACTTTGGCGGCGGCACTAGGAGCGGATCGACTAGCTGCTCGACCTTGAGCTTGTCGACCTTGACCAGGCAGGTGCTGCCGCCAGATGGCGCCAGCCTGTACGCTCTGCCGTGCTTGGTGGCCTCAAAGTAGGCATCGGCTGGCAGCTGCTCGCGCACCGCCTTGGCCGCCTGGCTGGCCAGGCTTCCCTCAAACAGGATGGGCGCAATCCAGCTCTTCTGGAGGACGGATGCCTCGATGACGCGGGTGCCTTGGAAGTCCACAGAGAGGTCGTCGAGCTTGGCAAGCAGGGCGGCGGCGTGCATTGTGTCGTTTGGCCCCAACCCTGTGTGCGCCCTCAAGTGCCATGGAGCCGTGGCATCATGGCGGCTGGTCGGGCACGGAGATAGGCCCGTTTCCGGCAGTATTGCAGATACAACTGCACATATGCAGTGGGCTACATGCGCATGCGCAGGTCCAGCCCAGACGCCATGTCGTAGTGGGCAACCTTGAATAGGTCGGGGTGGAGCATAGTGCTGGCACGTGGCATGGCCAGGTCCTCGACTGCCAAGCAGTTCAGGCTTGTAGCGAGCACGAGCGCAGGCTCCCGCAGCGCCTGCAGGCTGTGCCTTGTGCCTGTGGCGGTTCTCAATGGGTACGTGCCGCGCCTGGCCCCCTGCACGACCAGCCGAAGGTTTGACTGCCCCTGGACTGTCTCGCTGGGGACCAGCTTGCACACCAGGTAGCAACCAGGTACGGCAGTGCCCTCGGTGGTGCGATAGAAGTGCACCAACACAGCCGTGGCCGTTGACAGCTGCTCCTGCACCAGGGGCATGGCATGGATGCTGGGCTGGACGGTGCACAAGCTGGCCAGCTCCTCCAGGGACTTGGAGCCTCCTTGCACATACCTGAACCGGTCGTGGCGGTGCAGGACATCATACTCCAGCCATGTGTACGACCTTGCGTTGCGCCGCAGGGCTATGCCAAGGCGCAGATGGGGCAGCAGCGGGCCTGGTCGGAGCCCAGGTGGCGGGGCTCAGCAGCAATCAGTGCAGCTAGGCTTGGTAGGAGGCTCATCAGTATGTACACCATCGGGCAAAATTATGTCTTTGTCATGGCTTGGGGAGGGAGTCCTTGTTGGACTGCCGGAAGGAGCCAGATACAGCAATTGGAAGGCATGGCCGATTGGCGCCGCCTCCTGGGCTACAATCGATGGCGAGAATGGGTCACGGTCGTAAACTTTTTCCGGGAAGCGCATTAAAGGCGAAATGCTGCAGCTCGCAGAGGAGCTGCCCCCCCCCTTATTGTTTGTGTGGAACTTGCCACCCCTAAACAACCTAGGCAACCTCTGGCACGAAGTGCGGCGCGAGATCCGCACTCAATCAAACATCCCGCACATGGTTACGGCAGTGGCGGGCAGGATCTACCACACCTCGCCGTCCACATACGAGTGCCCCGACAGAGCCCTCAACTTCTTCACCTTGACATCGGACGCCCGCGACCTTATCCTTCTATGGAAGGCGGCAAACGGCCGCAACATGCACACCGTCCAACACACCCTGACGCGGCCGGTAAAGCTGCTGCTGCTGCACCCCGGCCGCACTCATCGAGACCTTGCCAAGAAGTACAAGATCCGCTACACGCGCAACGAGGAAGACGTCACCGAGGAGCGTGATCACGTACTGAGGCGGGTGTCACAACTGCTGCCCACCATAGACGGGGCGCTGTTGCTGCGCCAGGACCGCAGCGATGTTATGAATGAGCTCGTGATGTTTGGCCAGCGGGGGGTGGCCTGCACGCGGCCACATGCATACAGGCTGAACGTGCAACATGACGGGCGTAGTTAGTCATGCTGCCACAATGAGGAGGAAACCGGTGTCCTGAAATGTGCGGCCTTTGCACCGGTCATGTCCATAAGGTGCCAGGACCTGCGTGCGCCAGGATCCACATATGCCACTTGAGGCGACCTGGCACCCAGTCAGGTCACCATGCCAGCTGCATTCTGGATGCTCTTGTGGCTGGCTGGGTCCTTTGCACAGCCTATACCTGGTCGCTATGTTGTCGTGCCTCGCGGCATCGCAGGGCAAATCAGGGTGATTGCCGCAGACTCCCGCACCGCGGCGCAGAGGAGCGCTGGCCCCGGCTCTGAGGCGGTCATCTTCCAGGATCGCGTGGTGCAGGCACAGGCGCCTCTCTGTGTACATGCAGACACGCTCCAGCGGCAGGGAGTGCAATTCTTGTCGTGGGCGAATGGCACACGGCCACTTCGATGGCCTGGCTGCCTTGCTCGTGGTGCGCCGCCCCCTACCTGGCTGGGCGTCCCTTGCAACAATGGGACTGGTGTGTTGTATACTGAAGTGAGGGCCAGCGGCCCTTGCCGCCTGGTGCGCGACACCCGCCGCCCAGGCTGGACCACGCGCTGGTTTGGCAGGGGCTGTGGGGAAGCTCCACTTGGCATGCCCAACTTGCCCACCAGCCTTTGCAGCCCTATCCGCATCCCTTTGGCGATTGGCGAGCAGGTGCCCTTGGGTGTGGCAAGGATCGAGGGCTTTGCCGGGGGCAGGGTCGTCAACGCCACTGCTGCTGCCCCTGCCGTGGTGGTTGCGGTGGTCGACAGCGGCATTGATGCCAGCCACCCAGACCTCCATGTGGTTGGTGGCCTCAGCTGGTCTGCCGGCAGCGAGTCTGCTGTCAACGACACTTATGGTCATGGGACCCATGTGGCTGGCATCATTGGTGCTGCCAACAATGGCAATGGCATTGTGGGCGTTGCTCCCGGCATCCCCCTCTTCTCCCTCAAGGTGCTGGGACCCACCGGCCGTGGCTCCCTGAGCAGCGTGTTGCAGGCAGTGGAGTGGGCAACCACATCATCCGAGGCAAAAGCCGTGGGCATCAGGGTCATCAACCTCAGCCTGGCAGCTTTTCTGGACCCGGCGAGCAGCGACTACCCGGAGGTCAGGGCGGCAGTGTGTGGTGTCTTTGAGAGGGCAAGTGAGGCAGGCCTGGTTGCCGTAGCAGCAGCAGGGAACTTCGCCACGAGTCTGAAGGGCTACCTGCCGGCAGACTGTCCGCAGGGCGTGCTGGCTGCGACCGCCTTTGATGCCGGCAGCGGCCGGCCGGCCGTGTTCTCCAACTTTGCTGAAGCCGCTGAGGGGCGCAGGCAGCTTCTGACAGCGCCCGGCGTGCGCGTGCTGTCCACCATGCCTGGAGCAGGATATGTCGAGCTGAGCGGGACAAGCATGGCTAGCCCGCATGTGGCTGGCGCTGCAGCCCTGTGCATCGTGACGGGGGCTTGCAGTGATCCTCAAAGGACGGGCGGGGTGTTGGTGGCAGCTGCCCTCTCCAAGGCACAAGCGGACCCAAGCTATGGCTTGCAGGCGGGGTCAGAAGTAGATGGGCGCAGCTATGGACCAGTGGTGTGGGCGGGGAATTGAGGTGGTGCCAGTGCAAGCTTGCCACCTGAGTGGGCGGTTGTGCTTTGCGACCCCGACGCCATGCGTCCAGAGCAGACCAGTGTAGGCTACTACTGCCATTCCGCGCGACCCATGCCAATCAGCACCGCAACAGGTGCTATTCCGCACAACTCGTGTCAACTTGCACCGCAACAGGTGCTATTCCGCACAACTCGTGTCAACTTGCATTGCAGCAGGTGCTATTCCGCACAACTCGCGTCAACTTGCACCGCAACAGGTGCTATTCCGCACAGCTCGGGTCAACTTGCACCGCAGCAGGTGCTAATCTGCGCGACCCATGCCAATCTGCACCACAACAGGTGCTATCCGCACAGCTCGTGTCAACTTGCACCGCAGCAGGTGCTAATCTGCGCGACCCATGCCAATCAGCAGCACTTCGATGAGCACCCTTAGCCTCGTATTTAAGCCATGATTTTTGTATTTTCAACTACCAATGTCTGCCATCAAGCCCCTGTTGGACCAGCTGCGTGCTACCATCAGCGCAATCTCCAAGGGAACCCTGAGAGAGGCGCGTGCAAACGGCGCCATGGTGAATGCTACCTCCATGCGCCGCTTTCGCATCAAAGACGTGGTTGCCAATGGGGACTGCTTCTTTGCGAGCATGCTCGTGCTCCTTGGTAAGCTGGACAAGGACCGCTTCTCTGCCAACGCCTCCAGGGCAGACATGCTGCGGAGGGCAGTCGCCGACTTTTTCAGGCAGCTCAAGGCCCAGCACTTTGAGACCTATGTCCGCGTGTACCAGCACATCCGGGCCTTGGAGTACACGCTCACCCAGCGGCACCATGCTGCAGCGCACAATCGCAACATGGCCAAGGTGCGGGCTCATGCGGTGGGCCAGCCGGCTGCTGCATGGGAGTACGACCCCGAGCTGGACGACCTGAACCAGGAACTGGGCCGCAAGGAGCATGTCAACCTGGGGCTCGCATGCGTCATAGCAGTCTGTTGCGGCACCCTGCCCTTCATCTACGTCATGCCGCTTGGCAAGGACGAGACCCTGGGATGGCCCATCTTGCTAGAGCCTGCCACAGAGCTGCGGGGGGTTGCAAATGAGCTTGGGATCGACGTCGAGGAGCTCATTCCGGGCGAGATCATGTTCCGCAGGCTCGACGAGAAGGGGCACCCTGGGCACTATGTGGTGCTCGAGCAGATGGGCAACAGTGTCGCGGCAGGCCCATCGTCCAAAAGGCAGCGAACGGCGTGACAGGCCCAGCCACTACATGGCACTGCCGCAGCGGCATGTCACTTGAGGGCCTGGCCCTGCAAGGGCCACACCAACCGCAAATGGAGTGTGTCATTTGCCTCGGACGCTTATCTGATTGCGAGGAAGGAGAGGGCACCAGCAAGGGCTACAGGCTTGCGTGCGGCCACGACACCTTTCACGAGAGCTGCCTCAAGGACTGGTGGAGGCACCGCCGCTTTGCCCTCAAGGGGGACGACTCCGTGCCCCTGTGCCCCCTGTGCAAGGCCGAGGTTCCTGCCGGCAAGGCGAGAGTGCCCTGCGCCTGTTTTGCAGAGGTGTTGGTGGGCCTGGGGCTGGCGCTCTTTGCCATCCTGACTGTTGTGCTGGTCGCACGTGCCCTGGGTAGAGGCGATGGCCCCACAGCAGCCGCATAGGCCATGCGCAAGGCCCCCCTGCCTTCGCATCAGGTTGTGCCTCCATAAGCCACACCGGAGGGTCGGCCATGGGCAGGGGTGTGGCAAGGCAGGTGCCGCCAGGTCCTACCCCGAGGAGGTGCAGAAAGCCTTCTACTTTGGCGACGGGCGCCTGCTGGCGCCTGCAGCGGCCCAGCAGCCGGCACCGTCCCCGTTTGCGGCCCTCAGCACCCTACCTGCCTTTCCCGGAGGCATGTGGTGAAAAGGTCTGCTGATACCTCAACAATGTCCGGCGATCTCACCTGGTTCACCGTGCCTGCGGGCACCAAGCTGTTCCATGGAGACCGGAATGGCCCACAACCACCGCACGCTCCAGGCTTCATGTTTGCCACAGAGTTCAGCACTGCATTCGGCTATGCAGGGGGCAAGCCTGAGCGGCTGCAGGTGCTCACAGCGACCAAACCCCTCCGACTGCTGGTCATGGACCGCGCAAACATGCGCGCCATTCGCAGGGCAGCGAATGCGGGCCGCCTGCCACTGCTGCTTGCATACAGCATGGCACAGGTGACTGGCTATGGGCTGACCGAGTCGCAGTACTATAGGAATGGCACCGAGCTCAAGGGAGGCAGGCCCAAGCTTGCATCGGCCTACGGCATCATCACTGGAGGCCAGCGCACAGCAGGGGACAGCTTGTATGCTGCTGGGAGGCTGGCGGAGCTGGTGTGCAAGCACCTGGACGGCGACGGCTGGATCTATCCGCCCTACCGCTTCGGGACCTCCTCCGTGGCCGAGTACAGTGCCAGGCGACGCAGCAGTGGGTTCCACTTCCATGACGAGGTGATGCTCTGTGCGGCGGCGGTGGCCAGCAGCTGCAGCGTGCAGCCCATAGGCCAGAGGGAGTTGGCCCGCCTGAAGCAGGGTTGGCCTGGGCCCGATCCTGCCGATCTGTGGGTGGACGACTGGATGACGCACGCAGGGTTTGCCAACCACCACATGACGCGCCCATCGGAGCAAGTTGGTCGGTCCCAGCACAGCACGGCCGCCAAGCGCAGAAGATCGTCACCCTAGAAGTGGCTTTCGCGGGGCCTGTATGCACATTTTCTGCCTGTAACCGTCCTGTAGTGCTGTGCCTGCCCCCCTCGGCTGACGACCCAGCCATGCTGCACGTTGCGGTCGCCGTAGGAAGCATAGTGCATGAGCCTTCGGCACCGGTCCATGCGCCATATTGCAGGGTCCATCCCCGGAGGGGGGTGCAAGGCTCTGGACCAGGCGTCCACGACGCGCTGTGGGTAGGGGTCCCTGCCTTTCCTAGTGCCGGGCATGTTTATTGGGCGGTGGGAAAAAAAGCACGGGCGAGCTAGCTCTCCGCCCGCCCCCGCTTGCCACCTGCCCGTGCACGGACGAAGAGGTCCTTGTTAACATAGAAGTAGACGCGATCGCCCTTGCGCACGTTGTAGCACATGCGCTCCTGCAGCAAGGTGCCGTGCGACCACCAGCCTTCAAGCTCGGGTGCCCTGTCCAGGCTGCACTGAGTCTTGTTGAGGCAGAAGGTGGCATCGTCCTGCATCCAGTCAAACTCCATCAGCTGGCAGGGGTGACGCCGGCCGTCACGCAGCAGCCACCCATTGTACATGTAGCGCACCCCGCCGCAGGTGATGCCCGCAATGTTGTGGCCCAGGCGGCATGCGTCCTCGTTGTAGTTGGCAAGGACCATGCTATCGACGGCATACTTGGTGTCATTGAGGTTGAGCTCCTGCAAGAGGTCCAAAGCGATGCAGGTATCTACCGGGTGCTTCCCTGGCAGCGAGGTGAGGCTCTCATTGACACGCACCGTCACGATGTCGTAGTCGCCGGACACCTCGCGGTCTGCATTGGTGAGCCGCATCCGTGGTCGCTTGAAGATGGTCCGACCACTATCGATCGCCTCAGGGTGCACCGTGTGGGTGAGGTTGCTCAGATACAGGTCGTAGGCTCCTCCTGCCGGCCAAAAGGGCTTGCCCTGTGTGGGTATGGCATCGAGGTGCAGTGCCTTGACCCCGAGCACCTTCAGCAGGCTAGGCACATACCACTCAGCCAGGAAGCCCGGTTCGTGCTTGGCGGGGTTGTACATGAATGTGCTGGGGTCGAGCTCGTGCAGCAGTTGTATGACGGAGGTCGGCTTGTTGGCGCGGCAGAAGCCTTCGGCTTTGCTGTCACGCTGGCGTGTGAGCAGCCTCGCAAATGCGTCCTCCAGCTGGCGCTTCGTGGCCCAGGCCGGCCTGCGCAGCTGCAGCACTTGCCTGACCCCATCACTGAAAAACGTGGCTGTGAGCAGGGCATTCATCCAACACGTCTCAGCGTGCTGCGGCAACACGGCCATCTCTGTGCAGCCGATTGGCACCCTCGCCGGCCTCTGAGGCGGTGGCGGCTGCTGCGGTGGCCTCGCCAGCCTAGGCGGTTGGTGTCGCTGCTGCGTCGGCATGGGTACCATGTTACAACATTATATCGGAGGCTGGCGCTTGGCGGCCCCATCCGCAACCCAACGCAACACAACTCTGGGCAGCGCATCATCTCAGCGCCCCTGCCCCAACTGTTTGCAAGCGCCATCATGCCGCAGCATCAGGCCCAGGAGGCAGTACCTCTCGCAGGCAGCGCTCAACCTGCTGACGTCTGGCTGCCGTCTGCACTGACCTAAAGCAAGGGCCAGCACCATGCACTGCATCTCCTGGCGCGCCCTCTCAAACAGCCGCGGCAGCAGCAACACTGCGGCATGTGTGGCGTCCACCGTGTGGTCTGGCATGCCACCTGCCACACCGCTGCCAACATGGCGCAGCGGTGCAGCATGCTGCCAAACTGCCAGGGCCCCTGCCCAGGTCCGCTGCAGGTGTGCCAGCAGGCAGCTGGCAGTGAAGGGGCACGCCCTGATGGTGTCGATCGCTGCAGGAACCACCCCGGCTGCCACGGCCTTGTGGATGCAGCGCAAGGCGCGCAGGTGCTGCTGCTGGGTGCAGGTGGCATCGCGAGCAAGCATGTTGAGCAGCAGGCAGGTGACCGCATCGGCATCGATGGCGTCCAGGCTGGCTGACTGGGCACCTGCACATGCAGCAGGCAGCAGCAGGCAGGCAGGCAGTCAGCATAACCTGGCTACGCAGCCGAGCAAGCAGCACACACACACAGCTCTGACACCCACCTGCAAGCAGGTCGGCAGCCGCTGCCAAAGCGGAGCTCACGAGGGACAGTGCATGGTTGCGGTCCATCGCTGTGGCAGAGCCATCGAGGAGGAGGCCGGCAAGCAAGTCCATGCGCCCCGGGTCTGCCAGGAACTCCTTGGCCTCGACGCTCAGCACTGCCATGTGCCCCAGCACATACCCAGCCCACCACTTGACCAGGGCTGCAGGGTGGTGCACGGCGGCCTCAAACAGGGTGTCCAGGTGGGGCAGGAGCGATGCCAGATGGGAGCTCAGCAGGCTGGCCAGCACGCTGCATGCACACACGCGCCCCACCGCCGGCAGCTGCCGCAGGGCCATCTGCAGCAGCTCGCCGACATGCTGGGTTGCCATGAGCCTGCCCCCAGCCGAACCATGTGCGATGTGCTCCACCAGCATCATTGTGGCTGCCACTGCCGACGAGTCCTCACTGCGCAGGGCTGCTGCAAGCAGGCGGCCCATGAGGGGCAGCAGTGCCTGCTGCCCACTGGGCCTGATTGCCAGTGTGCGCAGTACACTTATGCCATGGCGTGTTTTGCAGAGAGCCCCCAACTGGCTGGACGCCAACAGGGTTGCCCGGCACCTGGAGCTTGCGGTGATGGCATGCTGCAGCACCCCACAAGCCGCCGCCGCCGCTGCCCCCCTGCCCCCTACCACTGCCTCCAGCAAACACAGCACCAGTTCGCCGCACACCTCGGCACATGAGCTCAGCACATGCACAGAGGCCCGCAGCACTCGCTCGGCCATAGCTACCACGCCGGCGTCCCTGTCCGCAAGCACAGCAGCGAGAGCCCTCACCAGGCTGCAGCCCAACCTCTTGTCGCCTGCTGCCACCGCTGCACCGAGCAGCCTCAGCAGCACAGACTCGCCCCCAACCTTCACCACAGCCCGCACTCCCTGCTGTGAGGACAGCAGGGCCTGCAGCACTGCCAGCGGAGCAGCATCTGCTGCCAGCAGCCACAGGATGCTGCCCCCGCCACGCACAGCCATAGAGCACGGCAGCAGCTGGAGCACTAGCTGCTGCATGGCAGCTGGGGGCGCTGCCCTTGCTGCCTCTCCCCACACCATAGCCCACCTGGCCCACTGCTGCCTGCCTGCCTCCATCACAGACACCAGCCTCAGCACCAGCAGCCTATCAACCAGCAGCGCCTGCAGCAGCTTGCCGGGCACTGCCCTTGCTACCTCCAATGCAGCCCCGCCTGCTGGCAACCTGCTGTCAGCATTCAGCAACGCATGCATGATGTTGCCCACATGCGCTGGCACTGCACAGCAGCAGGCTGCAAGCATGCCAAGCATCCTGGCGATGAGGCGCTGCTGCTGCATGTTGCTGTCCGTCAGGGCCCAGGCAAGCTGCTGCAGACAGGCAGGCTGCAGCAGCACCTCCACAAACTGCTCATCCTGCCTAGGGCCTGCCCTGATGAGGCTGATGCAGAGCACCAGCAGCGCCTGTGTCTTGTACTCTGCCAGCTGCATGCTGTGCAGGAGGCGCTGCAGGACCAGGGGGCTGCAGCACAGAAGCTCCCTGCCCAGATCGCTGCGTCCACGAACCATGGCCAGCAGGTCCCTGAGGAACGTGCCATAAGGGGCCTTGCCACTCAGCAGGCTGGCTTCAGCAGCAGGCTGTGCTTGGACACCTGCAGCCAACAACAACAACAAGAGCTCTTGTGTACTGCCCGTTCAGATGTGTCACAGCGCTGCTAGAAGGCATGGCGCAGCGCAGGAAGCATTCTGGCACCCGTGCCAGTAGTGTGCTACCGAAACTCACGCTTGCTGGCGTCCGACATCACCTCCGGTTATTGATATTCACCGAGCGGGTTGGGGGTACCTAAACGGGTCAACACACAGGTGCAGCTTGCGCATTCCACCACCACAAACGCAGCGCTCCGTTTGGCAGCGCACCTGGCCCCTGCCTGTCGTTACAACCTATTCAAGTCGTGTTTCAATCCGGTTGAGTCAGCAGCGGTTCTGATGTGTGTCTGGCCGTTGGCTGTCACTGACCATGCGACCCGGCTGTTGTGTTCACGTCCCACCGTGCCCCAGATGTGTTGCGACGAAAGCGGCACTGTAGCTGGCGCGCGACTGCGTCCCACTGCTCTCAGGCGCTAGGATGATGCTATGCTGCGAGGCCGCTGCAGTGTGCCATGCTATTCTGCAAGGGCGACTGGTAACCACACTATTTTGCAAGGGTGACCCTGCTGATCTGCACGGCCGTGGTGCTATTCAGTGTGTTCAGATGTGAATTCAAACCATAGTCAACAACCAGATCCTGTGGGCAACATGCTTGCTGAACAACGCCCAGGACCTATATACACACATGACCCGCACCCTGCAACTGCCAATGCCCAGAAAAGCTGTTAGACATTCATGTTGTCTTGACCTGAGCCCCTCAACCAGAGTTGTGACAGCTGTCTGGATGCAACAAGACACAGATGGACCCCGTCACCTCTGGCACACAGAAGCCGACTGACCAACGAGTTCACCAGCTACCCCACACTGTGTAATCGAAAGATGCTATGTAAACTTGCTGAAGGTAACGACAAACATGCATGTAGGTTTGACCACACAGAGTTGTCAGTTGCTGGGATCGGATGATAGCACCACACAAGACTCAGTGGATATGCCACGTCAACATGCAACAGATATGTACTTCTCAAGGCGCAAGGTTAACATCGTAAGCAACATGCTTGCTGATCCTTCTGACCCCACACCCTCTACTGTGTCATAAACGCAAATATATATGAGGGTTAACCACAAGGGTGACCATTGTCAGTTGCTGGGATCGGATGAAGGCACCACACATGAATCAACATCGTCAACACGCAACAGATATGTACTCCAGAGAGAACAAGGTTGAACATCGTGAGCAACATGCTTGCTGATCTACTTTGTTAGACACGCAAATATGTATGACCGTACATGAAGGTTCGAGTACAAGGTTGACTGGATGATAGCACCACACAAGACTCATAAGATATGCCACGTCAACATGCGACAGATATGTACTTCAAAGCACAAGGTTCGAAGCACAAGGTTGAACATTGTAAGCAACATGCTTGCTGATCTTTCTGACCCTACACCCTCTGCTTTGTTTTGGCAGCAAACATATGTGACCCTTCACCACTGGCACATTTGTGCAATCGCAGAAGCACACTACCCCACCCAATACCATCAAATATGTCGTCATGCAAACCATGTATCACGAGGCTGACAGCGTGTTGCTGGCAGGCTGTGCTTTCTTCCGTCTACTTTGTTTTGACAGCAAACATATATGACCCTTCACCACTGGCACATTTGTGCAATCACAGAAGCAGACTCAACCACGCAATACCATCACATATGTCGTCATGCAAACCATGTATCACAAGGCTGACAGCGTGTTGCTGGCAGGCTGTGCTTTCTTCCCTGCAGGCGTCCTCCTGGGAGAGACACACCCCAGAAAGAGCCGCAAAACAAGGCAGACCCTATTGAGCATGCAGAAAACGTACCGATGAGCACAGAACAGGATCACAAGTCAAAATTCATGCATCTCAAATAAATAAGCACAAGCTCCCAGCTTGACGGCACTGACATTAGGTTAAGCTGTTAGGGAGCGAGGTAAGGACTGGAGCCTCCTGCGTGCCTCACAGTCCCAGTTCAGAGTTGTCCCTGTCCGACTCCAACCAGTCCATCAGGTCTTTGACATCATCAATGTGCGCGACCCCTGCCTGCCCAGAGCTGACAGAGGTCACCGGGGTATTTGGTTCTGTGGGGATCAGCTGCAGGTAGGTGACCAACTGCTGGTTCGTGATGGAGTTGGGACACTGCAGCTCAATCACCGCCTTGTCATAAGCCAATGCAGCCTCCCACGCTGTAGCATACAAGCCCAAGTACCTGTAGCGGCAGCAGCAGCACTGAAGAATGGCAGGCGGGCTCCGCTAACCAAATATGCGTGGTGGTTTTGGCTGGGCTTGGCGCATATCAGCAGTACAACCACAGTTGGCAACACAAGGACACAACACATGTACAACTACCACCCCTCACATGTACTTCTTGCCGGCCAGCATCTCCTTCTCTGGCACCGCGGATGACCCCAGGCGCGCCTCAAACCTGCAACAGGAGGCAGCGTTGGTGTGCTTGTCTAGCCCCCTCACTGCCAAACAGAGTGGTGCCCTGCTCTGCCTACCTGCCAGATGTGTGGCGGTGGACCCCCAGATAGGCAACCTGGCCAGTGCTGTGTCGTGCCTGGAAACGCAGCAGCTCCAGTACATGCTCTTCTGACACCTGTAAGCAGGCACCAGCGCGGGTGGGTTGGTGCTGCATGATGGTTGACCTGCTGCTGCTGCTGCTGCTGCTCACCTGTGAAAGCATCTTGAGCTCGGGGGCATATGTCGCCAGGGGAAAGTTGAGTGTCTTGATGTCTGGGCCCAGGAGCTTGAGGGCTGCAGCAGCAGCAATGGTGGGGGGTGTTCAGCAACAGTGACTGATGAACATCTCTGCTCAGCACAGAGGCAGCTCACCCGCTATGTCGTACGCCAGTGCAGCTTCTTGGGCAGTCTGGTAGCGAGCGACATAGTTCTGCAGAAGGCAGAGAAGTCAGGGACGCCGACCAAGGTATTCTCTGGCTGGAACCGACCTCCTACCCACCTGCTTGCCTCTGGCCCAGACCTGAACGTCCCAAGCCCTCCTCCCCACATGCTGAGAGACGCCTCGGTACTTGATTCCGGCCTCGCTGCGCACAAGCTCGTCTGCATCAACCCAGCGACCAGGCGCACGCTTGGGAGCTGCCCGAACACGTCAGAACTCACCGGAGTGACTCGGCCTGCTCTGCTCGTGTCTGACTGATGTGGAACGGCGTGAACAAGCCGGCGCCGAGGACGGCTTGTCATGCGGGGGGAGTGGTGGGAGTGCTAGCAGGGACTGGCGCGAAAGAGGCAGGAGGGTAGGTTGTCACGGTCCGATGCGTAGAAGGCTGCATGATGGCATGACACTAAACCCAACTCTCAACAGAAAGTCGGTATCAAGGGGCTCCGATGCCCATAACTTGCTATCTCGAACGAAGGATCTGCTACTCCGTCACACACTAGCTAGGACTTCAGACCGCAGATATATTCTTCACTCCACAGAATTTAAAGCACTTAGGGTGGCATTGACCGATTCGCTCAGTGTCACCTGGTGGAGGATAACGACCAGACGCTGTGACAGAAACGGTTCGCGGAGCTTGTCAGTCATAGTTCAAGCTCCTGAGCGCACAGAGCAATATTAATGCTTTAGGCTCGGTATGTTGGTGATTAGCCAGGCAGACAGCATGTTGGCGGGTGCTGGGCCACAGCTTGACGCCACAGTGCGGCATCAAGGTGATGATGTTGCCATTGATCGTGAGCCTACCGCATCCCAGCATGCGTCCCGCAAATTTTCCAGGAACGGGGTGCAAGTCTGCGTTAGCGGCCATTACCTCGTCAACCAGCGCAAGGTCTCCATCCTCATCCGCATTACCAGCAGTCAGGGCGACATCAAGCCATACAGAAGCTTGAAAGGGGTGGCAGAGTGCCCCGTATACAGCTGGCTGCTCGCGGACGTGGCGGACGCGGTGGAACAGGTGAAGCAAGAGGTCAAGGGCAGGCTCGAGCAGTCAGGTGAGCTACGCCTTCGCTGTTGCAAGAAAACGTTGCGGTCGGTTCGGTTTGCTTCAACGGCACCCTGCTCTGCTGCAGGCGCCAGGAAGAGGTGTATCGCAGCAACAGCAGGTAAGCGGACAGAGGTGGGCTCAGCCATGACTCGGTCAAGTGGAACAAAGCAGGTCTTACTGGCCAGCTTCTTGTGTTGCAGGAGGACACCATGCCAAGAGGCACGACAGCGGCCTGACCTCACAGGGTGGGTTAACCTTGCTGCTGTGTCCAGCTGCTCGTGTCAGGTGTGGGCAGCTCTGACTGACTCCATGTGCCCACTCTCATGCCCGCAGAACCAGCAGCAGCAGCAGCAGCAGCAGCAGTGCCAGCTGTCAGGCGTGCAGGTGAGGTGCAGGTCAAGTTTGAACCTTGCTGCTGTGTCCAGCTGCTCGTGTCAGGTGTGGGCAGCTCTGACTGA